>JZKD02S1620742.1:4157-26154 GCA_000966675.3 Picea glauca
TGGCTTGGGTTATTTAGACAACCCCGGACCGGTTCCACTCTCCCAGTTGACAGATGGTTAATTTCTCCCATCAACACCTTGCCACCCAAATTCAGATACGATGTGGAAGTAAAATATAGGCCCCCCATACCAGACAATGTCAAAAATTGGAAGGTGTTCGAGGATGATATTGAGATCAAAAGATTCTTGGAGACTGTCAAATAATTTTCAGAGATGCATATTGACCAAGACTATGTCTCTGAAGAAAATCTTGATGGGGGTAATTTTCTAAATAAGATTGCAGAGCATAACATTGTGCAGCTTCCTAGTAATCATATTCCAAGGGGATTGGTTCTTTTGGAAATTCATTTTTATAGAAATGATGTGGCATTAAAATGGGACATCTCAGAAGATGACTCTGATACAACTCAGTGCAACATTGGCACTGAGAATGAACCCAAGTTTGTCAAATTGTCCAGAAGTCTGATAAAGGAGCAGAGGGCTGAATACACTGAACTATTGAGGGAGTTTGCTGATGTTTTTCCTGGACCTATGAAGATCTCAAAACATATGACACTTTTTTCATTGAGCATAAAATCTCGTTGAAAAAGGAGGCAAAGCCATTTAGGCAGAAGCTAAGACAGATCAATCCTATGCTGCTGCCTATCATGGAGAGGGAAGTGAAGAAGATACTATAGGCCCAGATCATCGTGCCACTGAGATATTTAGAGTGGGTGGCCAACTTGGTCCCAATAAGGAAGAAGAATGGAGAAATTAGACTCTGTGTAGATTTTAGAAACCTGAACAGAAGCTCACGAAAGGACAATTACCCCTTACCAAAAATGGAACATATATTGCAGAGGGTAACATGAGCATCTAGGATTTCCATGATCGATGGCTTCTATGGCTACAATCAAATCTCTGTTCTTCCCGAGGACAGGGAAAAGATGGCATTTACCACTCCATGGGGCACATTCATGTATGCTAAAATGCCTTTTGGATTGATGAATGCAGGGGCAACATTTCAACGTGCCATGGACATAGCTTTCATCGGGGAAAGGGATAAGTTTGTGGTCATGTACCTGGATGACATAACAATCTTTTCCAAATCTGATAAAGAACACTGTTGTCATCTTAGGAAGGTTTTTATGAAATGCAAAAGTTCTAGCATTTCATTGAATCCTAAGAAATCTCTGTTCGCCATGAAGGAGGGAAAGTTATAGGGTCACATAGTATTAGTTGAAGGAGTCAAGATCGATCCTAGCAGAGTTGAGGCAATACAGGTCTTATCAATCCAAAGATCGAAGAAGGAGGTCCAATCTTTCCTTGGTAAGATTAATTTTCTAAGGAGGTTTATTTCTAACTTTGCTGACGTGGTAAAGCTTATAACGGTCATGTTGAGAAAGGGAAATGAAGTAAGGTGGACTGCTGAATATTGAAATTCCTTTGAGCAGATAAAGAAGGCCTTGACTAAAGATCTTGTTCTTATCAGTTCCAATTACTCAAAGGATTTCCTTATTTTCTCCTTTGCCTCACCTGACACAGTGGCTGTTGTTTTATTACAAACAAACAAGGCCAGGCTAGAGCAGCCTATTGCCTATTTTATCAGAGCTCTAAGGGATGTCGAAATCAGGTACGAAATTATGGAGAAGTAGGCCTATGCCCTGGTAAAGGATCTCAAAGCCTTTAGAACCTATGTCATGTAGTAAAAAATCATTGCATATGTCCCCTTGACCACTGTTAAAGAAATTCTTATTCATCCTGACATAGATTGGAGGAGGAGTAAGTGGATAGCCAATATCCTTGATTTTGAAATAGAAATAAGGCCTACCAAATTAATCAAAGGTCAAGGTTTAGCTAAGTTGTTGCCTGAAGAAAATTGCAAAGCTTTGGGGGTAGGTGTCATTAATGAATGCTCAGAAATCAATAGGATCAACAGTCTGATATAGACCCTCAAGAAGAACCCCCGTTGGCTCAATGTCCCTGGTATAAGGATGTCATATATTTTCTACATGAGTTGTATCCTCTAGATGGCCTACAAAGAAACAAGGCAAGATCTTTGAAGCTCAAAGCAGTTAGATACTACCTTATCGATCAAATTTTATATTGGAAAGATTCCCTGGGGGTGCTTTTGAAATGTATGAATCCACAAGAGGCTAATAGGATCATGGTTGAATTTCACAACAGCCAATGTGGAGGGCATCATTTCTGGAAAGCCACAGCGTACAAAATCCTCAGGGCTGGATACTACTGGCCCACCGTATTCACTGACGTCTGTAGAAAGGTCAGATCCTGTATCAAATGTCAAATATTTGTAGGAAAACAACAACTCAAGTCTTTTCCTTTAAAGCCTGTGGTTGTTTTGGGACCTTTCCAGCAATGGGGCCTAGATTTTATTAGAGAAATCCACCCTGCTTCTAGTGGGCAACACAGATGAATCGTAACTGCCATAGATTTCTTTACTAAATGGATAGAAGCTATTCCCACCGGGAGTGCTTCCCACAAGGTAATCATTGGATTCCTGGAAGACCTCATCACAAGATTCGGCTGCCCAAGCAAGATTTTCACTGATAACGAAACCTCTTTCAAGGCTGAGCCATTAGCCAAGTTCTATGAGAAATTCAGGATCAAACTAATTCACTCCACCCCATACTATCCCCAGGGAAATGGTTTAGTAGAGTCCTCCAACAAAATCCTAATAAGGATCATCAAAATACTATTGGAGGACAACAAAAAGGCCTAGGATTCATAGTTGAAATTCGCTCTATGGGTCAATCGGGTGACTACAAAGAGATCTATAGGAATCTCCCCTTTCCAACTAGTTTATGGAGCAGAAGTTGTTTTCCCTTCTCAGCTAGCCATTCTTGTAGAAAAGTTCTTCTAGGATTATCAAGAAGAGCCTGATGACATGATCGAAAGAGTTCATCCAGTAGGCCAGAGAGTAGGTAATGGACATAATTTAGGATCATCAGCAGAAGGTCAAACTAGATTTTGATAGGAATATCAAGAAGAAAGAGTTTGAGATTGAGGAATTGGTGCTTAAGTGGGATGCACCCATATAGGATAAGGGAAAAAACAACAAGTTTGACGCCCTATGGATCGACCCCTTCAAAATCTCTGAGGTTTTCTCAAACAACATGTATAGGTTGCAAGATTTGGAGGGTGAAGAGGTTTTCAACAACCCAGTAAATGGGCATTTTCTGAAGAAATGTTTTGTTTGAGCGTTAGAAGGCTCCTTTGTTTGTAAATATTGTCCTTTCGGTTCTTTGTTTATTTTCATTTTTTATTTTTTGGCATAGTAAATGACTCCATAGCCCAATAGCAAGGCACTGAAGCTGCAAATGAGTTCTTAGAGAATCATAGGGATGACTCTATCCCCCATGGATCCTAATGTTAGCAACAATTTTTTTTTTGGGCACAAAAGTACCCAGGTCTGTAGGTTGCGCGAGAAGCGCCCAAGCCCAACACGAAAAAATCTCATTTCAGGTTACAAGTCAAGCGAGCGGGAGAAGTTTTGTTGTCAGTGGCTGAGATCCATATATAGAGATGATCGACAGTCATTGGGATTTTTGGGCTACCAAGTTACCTGAGATATAGCTCAAGAAATAACACCTATATTTCAAGACAAAATCTGGGTCGTTCGATTCAGTTGGGGCAGGTGGAAGCCAATCGACATTTCGGGAATCAACATTTTAAGAGACAAGGGATCTCTCATATATTGCAGCTGAAATTGACGAAATGCGAAATGTTGAAGGTACCTTTGAACTTAGCCCACGGTCCTAGCACCAGGTCACGTTAAGCGATCCTGTGAATGGAGGTGCCCCCCCTTTTAATGATAAATCCATCTCGATCGTTCATCTGAAAGACACGTGGTGTAAGATCTGAGCCACAGGTGGGGCCTTTCAGGACTTTCATAGTGAAGCCACTGACATCATCTTAGCCGTCTGATAAAGGGACGTGTGGCACAAGATATAGTCACATCGACATATCGACATTTGAGATTTCAAAGGGTAAAGGTTCCTCATCATCTCACATCTCGAAACCCCGAACCATGAAGCGCCGAAAGAACCCAGAGTCAGGCCCATGGTTTTGGCACCTGGTCACAAAGGAATAGGCCTGGAGAAGGGGCACTAACGTTTATCATTTGGCAAGGAGGGTTCGAAAGTGTCGAAAGTGATCTCAGCCATCCATCCCGCAGGGACACGTGGTGTGAGATTAGGCTCTTCGCCTTTTCTCCCATCATGACTTCGAAACACAAGGAGTATCTCCCTCCCATCCGCAAGACGTGAAGTGACGAAGGCATCTAGGACTGGGGCCCTCAGTATTTCCGAATGAGTTCAGGACCGTTAGATTAGAGAGGGACGCGTGGCACCCAATTAGGCCATCTCAGCATTTCACCCATCGTGACTTTGAAGAGAAAGGATCATCTCTTCCTATCCATGAACCCCGAAATGCCGAAAGCACCTTTGAGGATAAGCATAGGGTCATGTCCCATGATCACTTGGGAAATAGAAAAAGCTATGCAAGAGGGGACAAAAGCATCAAGTTTAGTCACAGAAGGGATCATCGCGATCTCCATGTGCCAATCTGATTCGGTCTCAATCCTGGTTCCTGCTGGGAGTAAATGAAGGTGGGAGGAGTTGGTTGAAACGTCTCCTCACTCATTAAGTGTAAGGTATGGAGGATCTAGCAAGCAGTTTTCCCGAGACGGTCCTGTGTGCCGATTTTTTCCAAAGAAGCCATGCCGAGTCCTCAACTAGCCAGAGAAGTATGCACATGCTAAATCAAAACTTAATGGCTCAACTACCCCCCTTGCAAGAGCCATGCATAGTTAAGGTGGCGTATGATGAAGGATATCCATCCGAGTTTGACTGAAGGGACACCATGCCTTGGAGGTATGAGCACACCTATGTTAGGAAAATTTTTTTGAGTATATGTACTCATTTTTTGTATTTTGTTAGGAATCGATGGTTGAGCAAGGCTCCCGATTGTAAAATCTTTAACGAAGGACTGGTTATTTTGGTTATGAATTGACTCTTGAGACTTCTTGCCTTATGAATGTCAGTTTCTTTCATATCCTTGTTTTCACTGTGTTAAAACAACTCAGAATTGGAGGATCCAGTCGAGTTATAGTTGTTATAGGATGATGTAGGTTGGATCACTGTAACAACTGCGTTGTCTCTAATCGGTCTTGTAATTTTCTCAACACTAAATGACATGGAATTGGAGGATCTAGTCAAGTCATCCCTTTAGTTCCACGAAACTCTGAACCAAGAGGATCTTGCATTTAGAGTTTTTCTTCTGCAAACTGCTAAAAGGCTTGTTGCCCGAGGTAGTTTTGCTCACTCCTCTCACCAAGTCTTCCACCTACTGATTTTATAGTCAACCCACTGACTGAAGTTAGATCAATACCTCCTTTTTTCTTTACATACCAGACCTGGTCCCTAAGCTAGAGTGATTTCGTCTTGGGTATCTAACCATTTGATCATCCATTAAACTTATCATGACATAAAACTGATGGGTGTTGGGCTCTGCTCCTGTCACAATCCAGGAGTGAATTTTGACGCTAACATCATCCACCCGGGTTAGTTGATCCTCTTTCTTCCTCCCTCTCTAGTGAAAATTTTCCTATTAGTAACTAGGATTCTATTATGTTATAGAAATTGGCAATAGGAGAAGAGTCGGTGAATGAAACGAAGCTTGGGGGGCATGTCCCTATCCTCTGGACATCATGTTGGAGTTCAGTCGTTATCTTCTCAAGTTGGGGGAAAATTACCAACCCTCCATGGGTATCCTCCCTTGAAACCTTTTGACTTTACATTAGGAAGTTCCCAATCATAGTTAGTTTTCGGTTTTAAGATCATTAAAAAATGAAATCGGTTTCAAGCATAGTTTATTTTATAGTTTCAAGATCATGAAAAAATGAAACCTACCCAAGCATAGTTTTACTTTGTTTTCAAGTGATCCGGATTATTTTAGGAACAAAATGAAAGAAGAGATATTACAATGAAATACGCATAAAAATTGCCAGAAATAGAGAAATACAACAATACATGATTTCTATTAATGAAGGAAATGTATAAACACTGTAAAAATACAGAGTGCAAGACTCGCTAGAATGGTGACAACTTTATCTCTGAGAAGAGATGTGAGGGATATGATCATTTCTAATAAGATGATTACAATGAGGCTCTAAAGGAATTTTTATGATAAACATGAATTCCAAAACCCTATACATCCAAAAACCTAACCCTAGGAGATGAAGTGTCAAAAGTCATGTGGGTCTCGTTGGGGTAAGTTAGTACATTAACTTCTTGGGGTCGTAAATTTTGTATACGATCTCTCTTTTAGGCGCATGATATCCTGTTGGAAAGTTATTTTCATGAAATGCGAATTATGCCATTAAAATATGACTATGTCTACAATTTGACTATGGAAAGCCCATAAAACTATGTTTAGAGCCCCAAAATGGCCCTAGCAGTATTGAAAGATGTAATGAAATGAAAACTTACAAAATAATCTAGTTGGTTAGGTAGGAGGCCACCAATATTCACCTAGATGTTGAGTAGGGATTCAAGACAACCCCATAAGTATAGAACCTACAATTACAAATAAATTTCCCCATTACAGAGAAATGTGTTGAACTGAAAATTGTCAATATGAGCCAGTTGGAATTTGGAACATGTGGGTGGCTACCAATATCCAGTTGGATCAATCCTCCCCCATTAGGAAGAAATTGTCTCCATTGCATTGAGTGCCCAAAGAAGAGGGAAAATCATTTTCTAAATCTGAATCTTGGTGAGCTACGTGCCTTGTTGAAGAAGTTGCGTCGCTTGGTCTGTGGAAGGCTGTCACGAACCTGTTGCTGGTGGGGTTGAATCTGTTCCACCAACCTATTGTCTATGGGCTTGATGGGGCATTGCATAAGCACCATTTTAAGTGAAGAAACAATATCTCCTTTATCTTCTACAATATTCTTCTATTGGATAGAAGGTGTTGAGGCTACAATGGTTGTAGTGGCCTTTGCATCCTTTGAATTGACTATGAATAGGATGATTTTTGCAGTATGAGAGATTACCTTGCGACACTGTTTTGGTGGAACAATAGTCATAACTACATCTGGTATCCTGTAGAGATGACCCCCCTGAGTAATAACGACACTATGAGGTCGTGACTCATAAAAAACATGACGTTTCCACATATATGGTTGGCCCAAAACAACATCACATAAATCAAGAGGAGAAACATCACACACTACCTCATCCTTGAAGGGATGGATGCTATAGGATAGGAGGAACTACTGAATCACATAGAGATTGTTAAGTTTTATTGATGTTATTAGATTATTTTCAAATTACATGAGCATTCAATGCATTTAAAAAACAACATCATAAATAGGATCATTGAAAGAAACACAATCACAAGGTACACAATATTTTATCCTGGGAAACCCTCATGGGGTATAAAACCCATAAAAAAATTCCTCAATAATAGATTTCCAATACAATGCCAATACTAAGACCAAAACACCAAGAATAAACCAAGAATGAGCATGCAACTCTCTTCTCCTTCCTCCTACAACTGCCTTCAAGATATGTACACTATATGAGTGAGTGAGAAAGTGAGGCACCATCCTCAGATATAAATACTAGTTGAGGAGGTGCTAGGGTTATGTCTCTTCACATGGTAGGGATGACTTCTTCTAGAAGTGGTTAAAACCACTTTATAAACAATAGGGGAAGACTTTACAAATACCACCATATAAATATGGTTTGACCAATCCACAAAAGGGGATTTGGCCTTATACAAGAAACGACATGATCAATCGACAAAAGGGGATTTGATCTATAAAATAATAACTCAAATATAATTAGAATATTATTCAGAGTTACAATATTTCAACACTCCCCCTTAATGAGAAGGGTATTCTACTGACATGGCCCAAAAAAGCATCATCAAGAAAAGGATAGGGAAAAATCATCATCAACATATGGAACATTGACTGACACATCTACAAATCATCGAAAGTTTTTCTCATCATCGATATCATCATCGTTCAGATTATGGAGCTAGAGTAACATCATCATCATCATCACAAAAAACACAAAGTTGATACAACATCACCAACAACACAAGGCTAAAACAACAACATCATCAACATATGACAATAGAATGAGGCAGGTGCATCAATGACAACATTTGTGGTATTCTGACAGACCATCCTTACCGGACCTTCAAGATATACCTAGGAATCATAAGATTCCCTAGGATATAAAATACTAACAAGATACCATGTGGTACTTTGACATACCTTCCTTACCAGACCTTCGATACCTGCCCAGGAATCATAAGATTCCCTAGGATATAAAATCCTAATGGAGCTACCACTAATGACCATAGTTGGCATATGCATGCAAAGGTACTCTGATAGACCATCCTTACCGAACCTTTGGGATATTTCTAGGGATGACCAATCCCCTAGGATATTAAATCCTAATGGAGCCACCCGTTGTTTGTCAGGATACCATAATATCATCAACATCACTCCCTGTAACACCTCAGGTTTTGAGACCCCATATCAAATAATGTATTGTTACATTGTTGAGAGGCCAGAGTGACAAAACAATTATTAAATGGCCAATGCGCCTAAGAAATGTAATGTGTGATCATTATTAATAATAAATACATCGTTGGCTTCTAGACAGACAAGGACTAGAGTTATAGGGGGCTATGATTCCATAAGAGAGGTGGCTTGAGGGGATAGGTGTTTATTTCATTTTTTAATTACCCATTTTGTTTAATGATGGGGGAATTGGTTATGTGATCTCTTGGGGGGAGGGAAAATAGGTTCTTGATCCCCAATAATTACAAAAAACCATCCACGGTCCGTGGAAGGGGTTCTCCGGTTGGCTAATTCTCTCATTTGTTTTTTTCATTTGCTCACTCTTATTCCCATCCCCATTCCAATGTTGTTGTTGGTCACCTCACGCTCATTCACCCGATTTTTTCATTGTTCATCCTCTCTCGTGGAGTCTACACTCCATTCATTCCTTCACTCACTCATATTTCCTCATTTGCGTTTGTCTTGGGAAAGGAAATTGGACCATTGAATAACAACCATGGTTTTTTTGGCTGCAGATATTTCCGGTGTAATCCAACCATGATTTGAGGCCTGGATGTCTGATATGCTTGGCCTGTGTTCATATTTTCTCATAGTTGTGAGTCCCGAGAGTCTGAACATGGAGATTCTGGACCAACTGCATTGTAGCCTTGGAAGGAGAAGGACTTCCTGAGGGACTGCATGACAAAGAAGGGTGGAGGTCCATTCTCTTGGGTGGTGAAGTCTGGGTAGAAGATAGTTGGGCAATTGGATTGGTATGAGTGTTGGAGAAGCCTGTGAGAGCTTGAGTAATGACTAGTTTGGGAATCCAGGTAACACTCTGAAACCGTCCTTGTAGATTCATAGCCCCGGCTCAGGGTTGACATATTGTTGAGACTTGGAACAACAATGTCTATGGTTGGGTGGAACATCCTTGGTCTGCAACCAATTGGTGTCTTATTTTATAAAAGATAATTTCTCTCTACTATGGTTTCATTTGCTTGTGTATTTATTTCTGTTATGTATTAAATCATTATATTTGATATTTGTACTTATAATATGCATGCTTTCTAGTTAATGTTGTGCATGGTATATGGTGCATGTATTTTATGTTGAAGTGTGAAGCTTGATCATTGCATGTATGTATGTCATGATTCTTTATTAATTAATTGTTATCATAGATTCAAAATCGGCCAAGAGGTGCATTCTTGGTGTGTCATGCCCGACCTGTGGGAGGATGGGTACATAAAAAATTGGTATCGGAGCTTCTGGTTCAAACACCAGACTGTTACAGGCCAGAACAAGTGTGAATCGGGAAGATTCACTGTCAAATATTTTATATATTTGTGTGAATTTGGGGAAAAACGGTGGAAATATTTGAGGGAAATCCCCCAAATTCGTGAATGGATGTGATTTTGAATGATTCTAGGATTTTCTAAGAAGTTAATGGATTCGATCTGTGGAGCCGAATTTGACTTAGAAGTTCAAAAAAATTGAGTTTTAATGGATGCTATAATTCTAGACAAAGTTTGTAGAATTGATGGTTGAGATCATGTTCAATCTTGGATCAATAGTCTAGATTTGTCCTTGAAATTTTTTTAAAGTTCAAATGTTTACAAATTTGGAGAAAATACCAAATCGACGGCTAGGATTGATTCAACGATTTGAAAAATGAGGAACATCAATGGTTCGTATTCATTTTAGATGTTTAGGGAGTTGGAGAAAATCAACAGTCAAGATCATCTTCTAAGTGTGGAAGTTCGCCAACAAAATTCGTCAATCACTGATGGTTGTGGATCATTGATTTTGGTGAAGGGTTGAAGATCGACCAAAAAAAATATTTGATCACTGATGAACGATGTTCGAGGATCAGAAGATTTTGGTGAAGTTTTATTTATTTATTTATTTTTCTGGGCAAAGAAAATCTTTGATTGTCGATGATCGATGGTCGGGGGGCAACATATTCTGGTGATTTTTATTTTTTTTTCGGCAAAGAAAATCTTTGATCACCGATGACCGATGGTCAGGGATCGACATATTTAGGTGAAGTTTTTTTTTTTTTTTTTTTTTTTTCCCTGGACAAAGAAAACCTTCGAAGTCCCTAACTCTCTAGTAAATCTAGACCATTCGTGTTTAAGGACATGTGTCCGTAGATCAACGTATTCAAGAATTCAATGTTTAGGGGATTTGTGGTGTAGTCTGGAGAAGTCTCCTGAAGTTTCGAAGTTTTGAAGTCCTGAAGTCGTGAGGCACTCGAGTGACGTGGTTTGCTGACATCACCTAGGGTGACATGGACACACTTATGCTTGCCACATATCTTTGTGTATCATGTTTTTCAAAGACCGTTCATGCTAGTTAGTATATGACATGTGTCACCTGTCAGATAGGGCCATGTGTTCGTGCCTTATTTTATGCCATGTATCACCCCTTGGTGATTAGTTACTAACGAAGACTCTGGGAGTTCACCAGTTCATCATTTTGAAGGAATGAAGTGTGATGAAGGTGAAACCCCTCAAATCTTCAAAGAGAGGAGTAAATCCTCACCGTTGATCGGGAGAGGACACATGGCAGTAGATCCCGTAGTCCAAATATTTGCAACTTCAGAGGATTCAAGGAGTAAGTAGTTGGGGTCAAGGACTCCTGAAGTCCAAAGTTCATCTTAGCTATTGATTGCAGTAGACACGTGGTGCAAGATGTCAAGGTCCAAAGACTTGGTATTTTGGAGAATTTGAGTTGCAGGTTGCTTTGAGTCGAGAACTCCCGAATATCATAGTTAATCTCAACTATTGATCGAGATATGATATGTGGATTAAGGAAAAGACCTCTAGTATTTCGACACTCTGGGAGATCTTTGGAGAGGTTCTTGGGAAAGCCCTAAAGCCCATAGTTGCAAAGAAAATCATAGTCACTGATTGGGAAAGGATACATGGCAATAGATCCTGCAATCCAGAGACTTGGCACTCTAGAAGAGTTGAAAGTGTGGACAGTCCAGAACTCCCAAATATTGTAGTATTGGAGCTCATGTTGATTGTCGATCTCATCCCTCGATCAATTGTAAACCATACGATCTCATATATTGTAATTCTAACACAGAAAATAACCGAGAAGTATTTGGCTTGCGGTTTTGAGCTATGGTCACTTGGGAAAGTGGTTTGAAGGAAGAATTTGTGGAGAATTGATTTCTGTATAGGCCCAGGGATAACATTGAAGTGTTATTTATATATATTCTTCATGAGTTTAAAGGACTTGTAGCATTATTGACAAATTTTTTTTTATCATATGCTTAATTCTGACAAAATGGTCACTCACACATTTTGCAGAATTAAGGGATTTAAACATATAATCTTAGAATTCTTATTGAAGAAATGGAATAAGGTGAGGGAGAATCTAGCCATGATAAATAGTTCGAAGGCCAGAATACCATAATTGGAAATGCAAAGACATAATCCAATGGACGCAAGGGTCGAGGGGAGCAATAAACATTGCTAGAAACTGTGAAGAGCCTGAAAATAGAAGTGTGGAGCTACAAGTAAGACAACGAGAGGATCATGAGAGAGAAAAGTCAGATAAATGATTGATTGATGTATATCTTAAATCATTTGTAAGGTCAATCCAAGAATGGCTCAAAGCAAGAGGAAGAAGGAATGTGTCATGAAAGAAGGAGAATCTTAATCAAAGGAAGAAGGGATTCAAACCTCCTTTCAATAGAAACGAGCCTAATAAAAATCAGCAAGACTAGTATGCTAAGGATGATTCCAAGAAAGAAGACTCATTGGGAAAAAGGGGAATGGAAACAATCCAATGTTGGGGATGAAAAGAAGATTACTTGTACAAGTATTTCCCACACATAAAGGACATAGTGAAGACTGTGCACAACATCAAAGAGGCTACAACAATCGAAGACATGAGAAGGATTTATGCATCCTTAGATGATCGATAAGAAGAATAGAAACCCAACATGATCGAGGTGGAAGGTAATATCATAAATCATCCTGTTGGTATTTTAATTGATTCAGGAGAAATTCATTGTTACATTGATCCTAAAATAGTGGATAGTTTACATTTGAAGAAAAGTAATCTTGGAAAATCAAGTTTGGTTCAGTTAACCACTGGAAACAAGAGGAGAATCCATGATATGATCATAATTTGTTCCATAATCATTCATGGTGTGAATACCAATGCTAATCAAAATATCATACCATTTGTGTCTAATGATATTCTAATTAGATTGGATTGGTTGGACAAGCATTGTGTTGTCCTAGATTGTGATAGAAAGACATTTACACATCTTGATGGAGATGGAAAACAAAGTATTGTGAAAGGAGTTCCAAGACCCATCTCTATAAGGGAGATTTCAGCCTTACAAATGAAGGGATGTTTTAGAAAAGGGTGTCATTTGTATGCAGCCCATGTGGAGGAGCCAAAAGATACAAAGGGGCCAAGCCTTGAATATTTCTTGATACTACAATAATTTGAGGATGTATTCCAATAAATACCAGGGTTTCCACCAAAAAGGAAAATATATTTCTCTATTGATATAGTACTAGGAGTTGCACTGGTGTCAAAAACACCTTACAAAATGAGTACGTCTGAGTTAAAATAATTACAAATGGAGTTGGAGGAATTGTTGAAGAAAGGGTACATACGTCCAAGTGTTTCACCTTGGGGAGAACTAGTACTCTTTGTAAAAAAATATATTGACTTTCAAAAACTGAATAAGTCTACTATAAAGAACAATTATCCTCTACCCATAATTGATGATCTCCTTGATCAGCTAAGAGGAGAAAATATATTTTCAAAGATGGATGTGAGATCAGGATATCATCATGTAATAATCAAGGAAGAAGACATCCATAAGACAACCTTTAGAACCACACCAACTGTCTTTATGTGCTTAATGAATGGAATATTCATAATTATTTGGATACATTTGTCATAGTATTCCTGGATGACATACTTGTATATTCTAAGTCTGAGGAGGAGCATGAACATCACCTAATACTAGTATTGCAAGTGGTGAGGGAACATCAATTGTATTCCAAGCTGAGTAAGTGTTCTTTTTATCAAGAACATATCCACTACTTGGGGCACATTATTTCAGAACAGGGTATAGAAGTGGATCCAAAGAAGATTGAATCCATTAGAGGATGGCCAACGCCCAGGAATGTTTCAGATGTCAGATATTTTATGGGGTTAGATGGTTACTGCAAAATATTTATAACATGGTTCTCTAATATTGCTCATCCCATCACTTATTTTCAAAACAAGGGAATTAAATTTGAATGGACAACAAAATGTGAAGAAAATTTTAATTCGTTGAAGGAATTACTTACTAGTGCACCTATTTTGAAGATTGYTRACCCAAATGAGAATTTTGTGGTATGTACATATGTGTGGAAGGAAGGACTTGTTGGAGTCCTCACTCGAAATGGACATGTCATTTATTATGAGTCTATAAAKATTAAGGAACATGAGAGGAACTATTCCATGCATGACTTGGAGCTTGCTGCTATTKTTCACGTGTTGAAKATGTGGAGCAATTATCTCATGGGAAAGAGATTTGAATTAAKAATAGACCACARTGGTCTGAAGTATCTTTTTGAACAACCAACTTTGAATGCCAGACAAACAATATGGATTGAATTTTTAAGTGAATATGTCTTTGATATCAAGCATATCAAAGGAAAATAAAATAAAGTTGTTGATGCACTTAGTAGAAGAGTGCATCTCATGCATGCTACAACTGTCAATATGCATCAGTTGGACTTGAAGAGAAGAATTTTAGATGTTTTTTTTACAGATCAGCATTACCTACAGGTAAAGGAAACCTTACAACAAGAGAAGTTACAATAGAAAGTGAAAGAGTATGAGATAAAGGAAGATGGACTACTTATGCATAAAAATAGAATTTATATTCCTAGTTCCAGAGAACTTAGGAATTTGGTATTAAAGGAAATGCATACTGTTCCATATGTTAGACATCCCATTTACTAGAAAACAATTACAGTATTAAGAAGCCAATTCTTTTGGCCGAGGGTGAAAAAGGATGTTCTTAATTACATTGCATGATGTATGGAATGTCAGAGAGTAAAGGATGAGCATAGACACCCAACGAGTTTGCTAAAACCATTACCAATTCCAGAGAAGAAATGGGAAGTGATAACCATTGAATTTATAACTAAATTTCCCAATACAACAAGAAAACATGATTCAATCATGGTAGTGGTTGATAAATTGACAAAGGTTGCTCATTTTGTTCATGTAAAAACAACTCATACAACAACTAATATTGCAGAAATTTGTATGAAGGAAATTGCTAGGTTGCATGGGATACCTAGGAAAATTGGCTCAGACAGAGATAGTAAGTTTACTTCAAATTTATGGAAGGGATTATTTAAAGGATTTGGTACAAATCTGAACTTTAGAACAACATAGCATCCGCGGTCAGATGGGAAGACAGAGAGGGTCAACCAAGTAATTGAAGACATGTTAAGAATGTATGTGATGGATAAGCCATATAAGTGGGAAGGTTACCTGCACTTGGTTGAGTTTGACTATAATAATGGGTATCAAGCTTCATTGAATATGAGATCATTTGAATCCTTGTATGGTAGAAAATGCAGTGTTCCAGTAAGTTGGAACAACCCAACAAATAGAGTGGTACTTGGGCTAGAGTTGCTAAAGGAAATGGAAGACCAGATGGTTAAGATTAAGAAGAATTTAACGACAGCTCAAGATAGACATAAGGTTTATTCCAACAAGAATAGGACATAAATATAATTTGAAGTAGAAAAGCATGTTCTTTTGAAAGTAAATCCCAAGAAGAGATCTTTGAATTTGGGTAGTTGTACAAAGATAGAAACCAGATTCTATGGTCCATTTGAGATATTAGATATAATAGGGCTAGTTTCATACATGCTTGCATTTCCTGTTTCCATGAATGTTCATAATGTATTTCATGTCTCTTTGCTAAAGAAATATGTACATGATCCTAACCATGTTATTGATTGACCTCTAATTCAGGTAGAGACAGAGGGAGACTTTTAGGTCCATCCAGTGCGAATACTAGACATAAAATTCAAAATGCTCCAGAATCGAGTAATAGAGTTGGTAAAAGTTCAGTGGACCTTCTACAGTCCTGAAGATGCTACCTGGGAGAATGAATATGCCATGTGGGTAGAGTACACACAATTTTTTGAACAAGTTTTGGAATTTTGATTCATGTTTTGTATATGCACTGAGGGAAATGCCAAAATAAGGGGGATGGGATGTAACACCCCGAATTTTGAGCCCCCATATTAAATAATGTATTTTTACATTAATAAGAGTCCAGATTGCCCAAAAAATTATTAAAAGGCCCGTGTACCTAAGAAATGTAATGTGTGATCATTATTAATAATAAATACGTCATTGGCTGCTAGATGGACAAGTACTAGAGTTATAGGAGGCTATGATTCCACAAGAGAGGAGGATTGAGGGGATAAGTGTTTATTTTAGTTTTTAATTACTCATTTTGTTTAATGGGGGGGGGATCGATTATGTGAGCTCTTTGGGGGAATGACAAGAGGTTCTTGATCCCCACGAATTACAAAACATCGTCCCTGGTATGTGTAAGGGGTTCTCTGGTTGGCTAATTCTCTCATTTGTTTTCGTCATTTGCTCACTCTCATTCTCGTCCCCATTCTGGTGCTATTGATGGTCACCTCATGCCTTAATTAACCCAATTTTTTCACTATTAATCCTCTCTCATGGATTCTACTCTCCATTCATTCCTTCACTCACTCATCTTTCCTCATTCATGTTTGGCTTAGGAAAGGAAATTAGACCATTAAATAAAAACCATGGTTTTGTTGGATGAAGAGATTTTTGGTGTAATCCAACCATGATTTGAGGCCTGCATGTATGATATGATTGGCCTGTGTTCAATGTTTCTCACAACTGCAAGTCTTGAGAGTCCTAACATGGATATTCTAGAATAGCTACACTAGATCCCTGAAAGGAATAGGACTTCCTGAGGAACTGCATGATAGAGAAGGGTTGAGGTCCATTCTCTTGGGTGGTGCAGGATGGCTAGAAGAGAGTTGGGTAGTTGGATTGTTGTGAGTGATGGAGAAGCATGTGAGAGCTTGAGTGCTGACTAGTTTGGGAAGACAAGTAACACTCTAGAACCATCTTTGTGGATTCCTAGCCCTAGCTTGGGGGTGACATTGTTGTTGAGACTTGGAAGAACATTGTCTACGGTTGGGTGGAATGTCCTTGGTATACAAACAGTTGGTGTCTTATTTTATAAAATATAAGTGCTCTCTGCTATGGTTTCCTTTTCTTGTGTATTTATTTATACTGTGTATTAAATCATTATATCTGATATTTGTACTTATAATATGCATGATTGCTAGTTAATGTTGTGAATGTTATATTGTTCATGTATTTTATGTTGAAGTATGAATCTTGATCATTGCATGTATGTATATCATGCTTATTTATTAATTAATTGTTATTAGAGATTCAAAATCAGCCAAGAGGTGTGTTCTTCGTGTGGAATGCCTGGACTGTGGGAGGTTGGGTACATTACACTCCCCTTTCGACAGAGGTCCTTTCAGACTACACCAATCTTGTCTCATAAGTAATCAAACTTTACACGATACAGATGATTGGTCAACACATCTGCAACATTCTCATTTGTGCCAACATATTGGAGCTTTATAGCTCCCCTCTGCACCATCTCATGAGTGTAGTGATACCAGATATCTATGTGCTTCAACTTATCATGGAACACTGGGTTCTCCATCATCTTTATACAACTCTAGTTATCACATAGAATCATGGTGGATTCCATCTCTAGATCGAATAGACCTGTCAACAACTTCTGAATCCATATGGCTTCACAACTACTAGAACATGTTGCAATGTACTCTACTTCTGCTTTGTTGAGAGAAATATTGTATTACTTCCTTCTTTGCCATGAATTCATGGTTGACCCCAAAATAAAACAACATCTTGAATTTCTCTTCATGTCTGAAGCACTTCCATCCCAATATTAATCAGTATAACCATAGTGTAGAAATTTCAATACACTTGTTGGAGCCGCCTTTGTTTTTTCTAGCCCATCTCAAATTTCATGTCTTAATGCTCGAAATCGAAAGATGGTTTTCATATTTTTCACCTGAGTTTTATAAATCTCTGAAGTATTATCACGCAAGCATCTATAATTATTGTACTCTCGAGGTGAGTTCCACTTTTTGGCAAAAAAAATTCTCCCTTTTGTTCTACCTCGAGATTTTGTATGTTGGATGTTATAGATCACGTAGTTCACAAGTCCTGAGCAACGAAACAGTGAAATCACTTTAAAATTTTACCTAGGGCAGTAAAGGGAGTAAAAATTTTCTAAATCACTATTAAACTTCATCGGGTTTTCGCGCCTCAGCGTTCACTAAATCCAAAAGTCTTATTTCCGTAACCCCAATAGCTGAAACCATGAAGTCCTTATGTTAGTAACCCGTGTCAAGGTTAAAAGTAAAAGATAAGCCATGGTTAAGTTCTGTCGGAAATTCGCCACTCGGCGTGTTCTCTTTTAAAAAGCTACCATGTCTAAGCCTGAGTCGCGAAGTCGCGATAAAGATATGAACATAATTAATTAAACACTTAATCCGAGTTTATCCTCCCTTTTAATTAAAATGTATCATTGCGATCTAGTGGTTTCCCAGCTCGGCATGCAAACTTCCTGGAAACTATACCTTCGAAGCTCTGAGTTGCGATATGGAGAATATAAATAATTATGTAATTAATTAATTGCCTAATCACAATTACATTTTTATTAACCTAAGTCAATCATCGCAATTTCAGGTGTTAGAGGTTCAAAGGGGTAATGAAAAATTTCCCGATACAATGAGTACCGAAAGATTAATTAACTTCGGTAAAATTGGATTAATTAAGCTAAATCAATATCTTTCGTGTTTTGATGCTTGCACAGTTTACAAAGAAGTCTTAATTCTTCCTTATGCCAACTGACATTTCGAGCCATCAAAATTTATGGCATTAATTAGAAATAAGGCGAAGTGACAAATAAAGATTGGATTTTTATTGCTAAATTTATTTCTAAACATGATTTGATAGATCCGTTCTAAAAAGTACTGAGTTTTTGAATATATAGATCTGTTATTCGTTATAAAAAATTCATTTATGTATTACGCAGAGCACACTTTCTCAACGAGGTAACTTCTGTATGTATACATATTTTTATCGCAGAAGAGCTAAAGAAGGATCTCCCATCACGGCCCCGTGAAAAACATCTAAAGATAGCATTGAGGTTTTAGGACAAGGTTCGGACAACATCGCTGATACTTCACCTTGAAGTGTCGACTCTGTCCCGAACTGGTCATTCGTTTTTGATGTTCTGTAGGCCGAATTAGTGGATTATTCTGATGATTCCAACGACAATGAAAAAGACAACATAACCACCAAATATAATATCATCATTCAATCGCGAATGCATAAAGTAGCGGCCAGGCCACGACTGCTCCCCTATTATTATATGGTTCGATGGGCATTATACCATGTGGACATACTAACCATAACCATCATGAATGAGCAGAAGGTCACCATCAGGAATTTTAGACCTGAATATCTACAAGCTATGTACAAGTTGTCCATAGCGTCCGACCTTACATATGATGTCGAATTCTTGGAAGAGTTCAAACATAAGGAATGTGTGCAGTATGACAAGACTATGTCTAGCCTAATAAGAGATTGGGTTTCGCACCTTGCAAAGTTCAGGGCAAACAGTAATGGTATATATTCAATAGCTTCCTTGGAACTACAGTTCAAGTATGTAGCTATGATGACATGTAGATTATATGGGAGAGAGGATACCTCACATTTATTTCTTTAATGGGTGCCTCTAATACATCGAGTCACCGAAGGCTGTTCCTTTGACTGGGAAAAAATGTTGTCTGATAGCTTTACCAGTTGGGTTACAGAGTGTCGGGCGCAGAAAGAGAGCAAAAAAATTTCTTCATTTTTTATGTCTGCATACATTATGGACGCCATATGATTTCTAACACCATTTCCCTTAATGAGCTGGAGTTGGACTCCAGCAGAGGTTGAACCCATCCACGCCTATCTTTCAAAATTGTGGGAAAACAAAGAGATAGATTTTGTATATGAAATCTTCAAATGGGTGATGGTACCTCTGGATGTCACTATTTTTGGCCACCCACCACCCAGGATCTCAGACAGTATAGTGACGAATTTGAGAAGAATAGCTGACTGGTATGTAGAAGTCGAATTCTCATATCTCAGAGTTTTCAAGGCTTCTGTTCCCCCACATGCATTGCCATTATTCATTCCCGACAAGCTGGGTTGTCATGAGATTGCTAGACAATCAATAATCGATGGTATAAGCAAGGATCTTAAGGGATACTCAAAAAAGATATGGCCACCTTTTCCTTTTCATTTAAATTCATTTTCTTTATTAGATTTCGGGCATGCTAAAGCTGAGCCAGTAGCCCCGGAAGACCTAAAGTTGGTCCTTATTGAATTCAAGAAGCACGATCCGCAAAGGGTCATGAGTAATCATTTGGCCAGTTACGGACTCAAGAGATTTGAACACGAAAATTCACCCTCGGATGACATTTTCCGAGGCGCAAGATCTTATGCAGAGATTTTAGCTCGGATACAAACCTTGGCACCTGAAGAGAGTGTCGATGTTCTGAAATTCCAAGAACATCGATGCAGTTGTCTTCCCGTAGTATTAAGGGGTGAGAATCTGAGTACAACGGAGGTGAAACAAAAAGATGCTAAAGGCTCCAAGGATGCGACCCCCAGTCAAGAAAAACACCAGGACGGGGGAGAGAAAACTAAGAGTTTGAAAGAAGAGATAAAGACTCCCAACCCGCCGAAGAAGAAGAATCTGGTTACTACTCTGAGACAATCAACAAAGCAAATCTGAGATTCTATCGCATCAGTTACTCCCTTGGAATCAACTCAGGGAAATATTGACGTAGGGTGGATCTTAAATGAATAATTGAGGCCTATAAGGGTGGAAGAGCTCCCTCCAAATAAGTTCTTCTTCGATAAGAAGAGAAAGGCAGTGGTAAATATAGAATTCTATCAGGAAGGGGAATCAACAGTCAATAAATACAAAGTTATGACTGATGGGAAGGACAAGAAGAATAAACAATTCACAACGGAAATAGCTGGGACATTAGGGGCATATGCCACAGTGAACCAATTTTTAGTCAGGGTTTTGAAATACCAGCTGAAACGAAAAAATCACTTCATCAAGACCCTAGAAGCTAGACTAGCCACAGTAGCGGAGGCTGCCAAAGACCAGGCGAGTGTAGGAATAGAGCAAGCAAGGTTGGCCGATAAAAGTGAGATAGAGCTGCTCAAGACTAAGCTCGAACAAGAACAGTTGGTGGTTCGGAATGGTCAGATGAAAGTGGGCCAGCAAAAAGATTTGATCGAACAGCTACAGGCTAGAGTGGAAATCGTCGAAAGTAAAGTGATAAATATTGGGATGTTCCAGTCCCAGGAGATGGAGATTCGGAGCAGAGTCTCTGTAGCCCAACGAAATTTACTCACCAAGGTAGAGGTGATTTGGGACAATTGTTTGTTGGTTAATCAAATTTTGGAGAATTTATCTGCTAGAGAAAGAGAAGCTGGAGCAGCACGGGTTGCCTTTCAAGAGGCTGTGATAGCTACAAACAACAGGGATTCGGGAAGTACTCCCAGGTTTACCATTTCGGAGCAGACTAAAGGAAACATTCTATTAAAAGAATGGGAACATAGCATCTTGGAAGGTAAGCTGCAAGCCAAGAGGGTAACGAAATCTTTAGAAGAGGCTTTTAGTCCTATAGATGGTAATCTGTTAGGCATTGATAGCGGAGGTAATGTCGAGGCATTGATTCAAATGAATATGGAAAAAATCTCACTTGATTTAAATGAAAAAGAGGAAAGAGATTCAGCCGAGATCTCACAAGTGACTATGGAAGACATAGTCCAAATAGATAAATGTATGATTAAACCAAGTGCGCAATTATGCGCTATCGACATCATAGATAGACAGATGGAAGACAGGTTGTCGTAATTAGCTGAGATTTTTACTCTTTTGAAGCCAATTGTCAAGCAGAACCTTCAAGGATGATATCTCAGCTGGTTGAAAGATGTGTCAGCTGTACCGAGCACGTGCGAGGACAAGCTTCTGGCACCAAATAAAGACAGAGAAAAAGAAATGGAGCGATTTCTCTCCTCCCTATCATAACTAAAATTTTTGCAACGATTAAGATTCCATGTTATTGTAAAAATGTATAAATATACCATAGAAAGAAAGAAAAAGGGGCTGGACCTTTTTGTGTCGATTGTAACAGAGGTTTTACATTTTGAGAGTTAATATAAAGCAAATCTGAAGATTCTCAATTT
>JZKD02S1620742.1:29533-41625 GCA_000966675.3 Picea glauca
GGCCAGGGTAATTAAAGAACTGTCTAATAAAATATCCAGAATGGAGCTAGAACAAGCCAAAGTCGATTCTTTTTCCAAAAAGGATTTCAATAGGAACCCCAACCCCCCAAACTAGAAAAGACAGATAAAAAATGAAGATCAAAAATATAATCTCCCCTAAAGAGCGAAAATTTTATAGGAGCAAACGATCTTCAAGATTTCGGAGATTCGGATAATGATGTCACGAACTTCAATGATGACTGCACACAACCATATCTAACTAGAGAAGATTATGAAAAATCTCTAAACACTCAACAACCATCGATTAAGGGTGAAGAAAGTGATCATACTGACCTTTGTGGATCTCAACAAGAAACTTAAATGATAATGGCCGAGATCCAACCTAAGTACAACTTGAGATCTAAGAGTAAGCCCATTTCAACTAATCAACCTAAGAAAATCCTCCCAAGAGGTCAAACTTATGAGCCTACTCCGGAAGAGACCCTATTACCTAATAGTAAAGCAAAAGTAGTAAGAACACAAGAGTCTGAAGTGGGAAAAGTTGAGACCCAAACACAAGGAACCGAAACAGCTAATAAAATTATGCCTTCAACCAAGACCATGAATAATAAAGCGGTCCAGACAAATAAGTTGGAAAGGAAGGATTCATAAGTACCAACTAAAGAAACAGACAAGGTGAGTGGAGTTTTCAGTTTTGAAAATGAGATAAATAAAATTAAGATACCAATCTCTCTGGTAGAACTAGCAAAAAACCCCGTTTATCAGAAGCAGATTACCAAAGTGATGGGTGTCTCAGAGCTAGAAATCCAGTCTGATGTTTTAAATCTGGAAGTTGACAAACCTAACATCACTTTTGGTCCACATTTTGAAGGGTAAAAGTACACTATTGCTCCCTTTTATATCACTTTAAATGTATACGATCAATTGCTACATAATTGCATGTTAGACTCCAGAGCCTCCCATAACGTTATTCCTAAAATTATTATGGACAAATTGGGTCTCCAAATCACTATACCTTATGAAGATCTTTACTCTTTTGAATCGAGAAGGGTTGAGTGTATGGGAATGATAAAGGATTTAGTAGTTACCCTGGCACAGGTCCCGATTAAGAGTATCTTGATGGATGTGGTTATTGTTGATATTCCCCCTAAGTATGGCTTACTATTGTCTAGGTCATGGGGAGCCAAGCTGGGGGGTTCTCTTCAATTGGATATGATGTTTGCCACAATTCCTGTGTTTGGTGGGCAAATTACTCGGTTGTACAGAGAGACAAAGTTAGCATATACAGTAAGCGAACCTCAAAATCTGAACAATTTCCCTATTTACATTGCGGATCAAGATTTAGGAAATTGTATCTTATCTTTTGATGATGGTTTAGATGGTTGTCCAGAGGAAAACGATATAGAGCAGGAAGAGTCAGGTTACATGATAGAGGATCTGTGTAGCACCGGTGTCTGGAAAATATATTTTGACGGTGCCTCATCTTGTGAAGGGGCTGGTGCAGGAGTGCTTTTAGTGGCTCCCGAAGGAAAGTTCTTTGTTCCTTTTTCTTACAGACTGCAATGGGATATAGATTATACTAACAACGTATGTGAATATGAAGCGTTGGTCTTAGGATTAGAGGCTACCAAGAAGCTAAAAATAAATAAATTAGAGGTATACGGAGATGCAGAGTTAATAATCAAACAAATAAATCGATAGTACCAAGCCAAGCATCCCAGATTAAGATCATATAGGAATTGTGCCTGGGATATGATGGAAAAAATTTTCTCGTCCGTAAATGTCCACTTCATCCCACACGTAGAGAACTTACATGATGATGAATTAGCTAAATCAGCTTCAACCTTCGCTCCTCCCATAACTTTCGAATTGAAGTATCACGTAGAGATCAGACACAGACCATCTATACCAAACAATATCCAGCGCTGGTAGGTTTTTGAGGATGACGAACAAATTAAGAAGTTTCTTGAAGCAGTAGGTGATTTTTCTGAAACTCGTGCAGACCAAGAAAATCAAAATGACCTGATATGGATCATGCAAGAAGGGGAGTATCCTAAAGCTTTCCAAGGAAAAATCACAGATCATCTCATGATGGTCCTTAAAAACAACCATATTTCAAAAGGATTGATTCCTTTAGAAAGACTTTTTGATCAAAATGACATACCTGTAAAATCTGCCTTACAACCCCAACCAAAAGAAGTAGAGGACTGTGAAATAGGAACCAAAGAAGAATCCAGTATGGTAAAAATATCCAAGTTCCTCCCTCCAAAAATAAAAAAGTAAGTACAAAGACCTACTCAGACAGTATAAGGATGTTTTCGCCTGGTCTTATGATGAGTTAAAAACATATGACACTTCCGTAATTGATTACAAGATACCTCTAAAGCCCGGGGTCAAACCATTTAGGAAAAATCTTAGATAGATCAACTCCATTTTGTTACCTGTGATTGAAAAAGAAGTTAAGAAACTTTTAGATGCGAAAATAATAGTACCTCTGAGATATTCAGACTAAGTAGCAAACCTGGTTCCGGTCAAGAAAAAGAATGGGGAAATCAGACTGTGTGTGGATTTCAGAAATCTAAATAAGTCGTCTCTTAAATACAACTATCCATTGCCCAAAATGGACCATGTGCTAGAAAAGGTAGTTGGAGCCAACCGAATGTCTATGAATGACAGGTTCTCTGGTTATAATCAAATCACCATGAATGAACAAGATAGAGAAAAAAATGCTTTCACTACACCATAGGGTACGTTCATGTATGATAAAATGCCTTTTGGTTTGATGAATGCAGGGGCCACATTCCAGCGTGATATAGACATCGCTTTCATCGGTGAAAGGGATAAGTTCGTAGTCATTTATCTCGACAATTTGATGGTTTTCTTTAAAACCAACGAAGAACACTTGATACATCTTAAAAAGAATTTCGAAAAATGTCGTAGGTTTGGTCTATCTTTAAATCCAAAGAAATTACATTTCGCCATGCGGGAAGGTAAGCTTTTGGGTCATATCGTATCTAGGGATGGAATCAGGATTGATCCTAAGAGGATTGAAGCGATAGATACTATAAATATTCCCAGAAATGTAAAAGAAATTCAATCTTTCTTAGGTAGAATAAAGTTTTTACGAATATTTATCCCAAATTTCGTTGAGATTGTAAAACTGATCACAGGTATGTTGAAAAAGGACAGTGAAGTAAAATAGACAATAGAGGCCAAAGCATCGTTTGTACACATTAAGAAAGTCATAAGTGAGGCACCTGTGTTAGCGAGCCCCGAATATCTAAAAGATTTTCTTATTTTCTCATTTGCCTCCAAACACACGATTGTCGTGGTGCTCCTACAAAAGAACGAAGAAGGTTTCGAACAACCGATCACTTTTTTTAGCAAGAGCCTTAGAGACATAGAACTGAAGTATGATATAATAGAAAAACAAGTGTACGCCATGGTAAAAGCATTAAAGGAATTCAGAACATATGTACTACACTCCAAGATAATTGCCTACGTACCTACCAGTTCTATGAAAGATATTTTGGTACAACTAGACAGCGATGGAAAAAGAGGGCGATGGCTCACCAAAATCCAAGAATTTGATCTAGAAGTCAAACCGACCAAATTGATAAAAGGGCAAGGCTTGGCCAAAATATTAGTTGAGTCGAATTTCAGAGCCCTAGGTATCAATTTCCTACAGGAAGGTGACAAAGACATGAACCTAAACGAGCTGAATGAGAAAACAAGTCCAAACAAGATCGAAGAGAAGTTCATATCATCAGGCTGGTATAGAGACATAGTATCATACCTGCTAAATCTAAAATTCCCAAATGAGCTATCACCATCAAAATCCAGGACTTTTAAACTTCATGTGGTTAAATATTGTATCGCCGAAAGTCAGCTATATTGGGAAGATCCACTTGGTTTCCTGTTAGTCTGTTTAGTCAAATCGGAAACTCAGCAGGTTATAGATGAATTTCATGAGGGAGTCTGTGGCGGGCATCATGCTTGGAGAGCTACAACTTACAAAATTCTGAGGGCTGGGTACTACTGGCCAAACTTTTCTCAGACGTTAATGCCAAAGTCCAAGCCTACAACCCTTGTCAACTATTTGCAGGTAAACAAAAGATCTTGGAACTACCTTTAGTTCTAGTCAAAGTTGAAGCCCCATTTCAGCAATGGGGTCTAGACTTCATAGGCGAGATTAATCCCCATTCCAGTGCTCAACACAAGTAGATCTTAACTGCAACATATTATTTTACTAAATGGGAGGAAGCCATTCCAACCAAAAGGGAAACAAACTCGGTGGTAATCAACTTCTTAGAAGACAACATTTTGTCTAGATTTGGTTGCCCCCAAAAGATAGTTACAGACAATTCCCAAGCCTTTAAATCTATGGCTATGATTAGCTTCTGTCAAAAGTATAACATCATTCTTGGCCATTCCACAGCGTATTACCCCCAGGGAAATGGATTGGACGAGTCATCTAAAAAGAGCCTAGTAAATATAATCAAGAAAGTATTGGATGAAAACAAAAGGTCTTGGCATGTGCACTTAAAATACGCATTGTGGGACAATCACATAAGAACAAAAAGGTCTATCGACATTTCTCCTTTTCAGATGGTATATGGGATAGATGTTGTGCTACTTATAAACCTAGCACTTCCATTGATGAAGTTATGGCAAGATCAAAATGAAGAACCCAATCATGTCACCAAGAGGATAAATCAGTTGATTGAGGTTCAACAGCATAGGGTTGAAGTAGATGAAAAGTTGCAGAAATACCAAGATGACATGAAGGCATTATTCGACCACAGAGCAAAGGACAGATATTTCCTCCCAGGTGATTTAGTATTAAGGTGGGATGCAAGAAGGGAAGAAGCAGCAAAAGATGCAAGAAGGGAAGAAGCAATAAAACATGGTAAATTTGACCACCTCTGGTATGGGCCATTCAGAGTCTCGGCTCTGGAGGGAAAAACATTCTTTCCTACTGAAAAATATAGACGGTGAAATCCTCAATGCCCCTCTCAACGGGCGTTATCTGAAGCATTATATGACATAACAGTCGCCTATAAAAAATAAAAAAAATAAATTTTGTATACATATATATATTTTTCATTTACGCATTGCTTTTGATTTTATTTTTCTTTCATGAACTTTTGATACCTTTCGGATAGCCCCGATAACCTTCATATTTTCCTCTTACAGGATTCCAGCTGCACACAAAAAAAGCAAGAGAAGTAAACCAAAAGATGGTGTCAGAAATAAATCAGCTTAAATAGGTGATACCTAAGATTTTTGATATTGTGCGAAGAAATTGAAACGAAAAGGTAAAGATGAGATCTCCTAAAAGACATGTTCTAAAGGACTATTAAAGAAAACTGAGGTAACCTCATTCAAATAGAAACATCGTTTGAACTGATAAATAACAGAGTTGTTTCTTTGTTTAATCGTCTACGAAAAAATAAGACAAATTAAACGATTCACTCAAATTAAAAGCAGTCAGTCAAAGTAAAGTACCCCCGAAAAAGATCTACAAGATTCAGTTTTGAATTTTTGACCTTTGTATTTCCAGTCTGTAAGTTACTACCTATCACCCTTTTCTATCTCCGGGTTTACCTTTTAAAAAGTCAGCATCTTTCCGTTTTTCATAAGAAGGGATAAGAGTTTTCGTTTCAACGTCTTGAGGTTCAAAACAGATTGTGGAAAGAAAGTGGGTCTTCACAACTCCTTGATCCCCTGCTAAACGAAGGGACGCTTAAAGTGATCCTAACTTTCCTTGTTTTTTCAACAATATCAGAGGATTGAGGATTGCTTAAATAGAATGCCCTAAGAAAGTTATTTTCCCTTTTTCCATGAGAACGAAGGTGTTTTTAAGGTTAAGGGAAGGTTGGTACCAAGTAATCAAAGTAAGTTGACAGACCTATAATGCAAAATATTACACAGATATCAGCCCTGATACAAACTGATTGCCCCCATCTTCGCGCTCTAAAAAGAAAATTATAAGACAGGTGGTGAAAGGAAATTCAGAAATGATTTCCCCCATCTAGTCTAAGAGACGATGAAAGGAAATTAATAAATGACTGCCCTCGTCTCAGCATTTAAATGCACAAATATATTCTGAAGTGGTGAAAGAAAATTCAGTAAAAGGGGCCAGATAACTTCACCGGTGTACTGAACAGGCTTGCTAGTAGTGAAGCAATATCTGAGATATTTGTAAGGCTTTTATACATGAATATCACTCTACTCCGGTAACCAATTCTTTTTAAAAACCTAATATACATCCCAATTTCAGACGGGGATTCCTGATTAAAAACATATAATCTTCTTCTTTTGATGCAAGCTGATAGCCACAAGATCTATTGGGTCTCCTAGAACTATTTTGATTTTCTTAAGGCAAATCTGAATTTAGTAACGGGAAAGGGAAATTCGTGAAAGGGACTATGGCTACGTTTAAAAAGAGTATCTAATTTGAAAATCTTTTCAAGGTAAAAAACGAAGTCTTTTTCCCCTTCGATACCATGTTCTCAGGAACCTTTTCGCCTGATTGAAGCTGTTGAATCCATTTACCCAATATCGGCATGTGGTATACTATTCTTCCTGTCTTACAAGAAAATGGGATCCCTAGTTGGAGCCTATGTTGGAGCCGCCTTTGTTTTTTCTATCCCTTCTCGAATTTCATGTCTTAATCATCGAAATCGAAAGATGGTTTTCGTATTTTCCACAAGAGGTTTCAAAATCTATAAAGTCTTATCATGCAAGCAGAGATAATTATTGTACTCTCGAGGCAAGTTCCACTTTTTAGCAAAAATATTTCCCCCTTTTTTTCTACCTCGGGATTTCGTATGTTAGATGCTATAGATCACATAGTTCACAAGTCTCGAGCAACAAAACGGCGAAATTGCTTTAAAATTTTACCCAGGGCAGTAACGGGAGTAAAAGTTTCCTAAATCACGATTAAACATCATCAGGTTTTCGCGCCTCGGTGTCCACTAAATCCAAAAGTCTTATTGTTGTAACCCCGATAGCCGAAACCACAAAGTCCTTATGTTAGTAACACGTGTAAAGGTTAAAAGTAAAAGATAATCCATGGTTAAGTTCTATCGAAAATTCACCACTCAGCGTGTTCTCTTTTAAAAATATACCTTGTCTAAGCCCGAGTCACGAAGTCGTGATAAACATATGAACATAATTAATTAAACACTTAAGCTGAGTTTATCCTCCCTTTTAATTAAAACATATCATTGCGATCTCGTGGTTTCATAGCTTGGCATGCAAACTTTCTGGAAACTATACCTTCGAAGCTCTGAGTCACGATATGGCGAATATAAATAATTACGTAATTAATTAAGCACCTAATCACAATTACGTTTTTATTAACCTAAGTCAATCATCGCAATTTCGGGTGTTAGAGGTTCAAAGGGGTAAAGCAATATTTCCCGATACAACAAGTACTGAAAGATTAATTAACTTCGGTAAAACTGGATTAATTAAGCTAAATCAGTATCTTCCGTGTTTTGATGCTTGCACAATTTACAAAGTAGTCTTAATTCTTCCTTACACCAACTGACATTTCGAGCCGCCAAAATTTATGGCATTAATTAGAAATAAGGCAAATCGACAAATAAAGATTGGATTTTTATTGCTAAATTTATTTCTAAACATGATTTGAAAGATCTGTTCTAAAAAGTACCGAGTTTTCGAATATATAGAGTTGTTATTTGTTATAACAAATTCATTTCTATATTACGTAGAGCACACTTTCTCAGCGAGCTAACTTCTATATGTATACATATTTTTATCGCAAAAGAGCTAAAGAAGGATCTCCCGTCATGGCCCCGTGAAAAACATATAAAGCCAACATTGAGGTTTCAGGACAAGGTTCAAACAACGTTATTGATACTTCACCTTGAAGTGTCGACTCTATCCAGAAATGGTCGTTTGTTTCTGATGTTCTGTAGGTCGAATTAGTGGATTATTCCGATGATTCCAGCGACAATGAAAAAGATGACATAACCACCAAATATAAGATCGTCATTCAATTGGGAATGCATAATGTAGCGTCCAAGCCACGACTGCTCCCCTATTATGATATGGTCCGATGGGCATTAGACCATGTTGACATACCAACCATAACCATCATGAATGAGCAGAAGGTCACCATCAGGTCTTTCAGACCTGAACATCTGCAAGCTATGTACAAGTTTCCCATAGCGTCCATCCTTACATATGATGTTCAGTTCTTGGAAGAGTTCAAACAGAAAGAATGTGTGTAGTATGACAAGACTATGTCTAGCCTAATAAGAGATTTGGTTTCACACCTTGTGAAGTTTAGGGCAGACAGTAATGGTATATATTCAATAGCTTCCTTGGAACCACAGTTCAAGTATGTAGCTATGATGACATGTAGATTATACGGGAGAGAGGATACCTCACATTTCTTTCTTCAATGGGTGCCTCTAATACATCGATTCATCGAAGTTTGTTCCTTCGACGGGGCAAAAATGTTGTCTGATAGCTTGACCAGTTAGGTTACAAAGTATCGGGCGTAGAAAGAAAGTCGAAAGATTTCTTCATTTTTTATGTCTTCATACATTATGGACGTCGTATGCTTTCTAACACCATTTCCCTTAATGAGCTAGAGTTTGACTCCAACAGAGGCTAAACCCATCCATGCCTATCATTCGAAATTGTGGGAAAACAAAGTGGAAGATTTCGTATATGAAATCTTCAACTGGGTGATGGTACCTCTGCATGTCACTATTTTCGGCCACTCGCCACCCAGGATCTCGGATAGTATAGTGATGAATTTGAACAACATATCTGAATGGTATGTAGAAGTCAAATTCTCATATCTCAGAGTTTTCGGGGCTTATGTTTCCCCACATGCATTGCCATTATTCATTCCCAACAAGATGGGTTGTCGTGAGATTGCTAGACAATCAGTAATCGGTGGTATAAGCAAGGAGCTTAAGGGATACTCAAAAAAGGTATGGCCACCTTTTCCTGTTCATTTAAATTCATATTCTTTGTTAGATTTTGGGCATGCTAAAGTTGAGGCAGTAGCCCTGGAAGACCTAAAGTTGGTCCTTATTGAATTCAAGAAGCACGATCCGCAAAGGGTCATGAGTAATCATTTGTCCAGTTGCGGACTCAAGAGATTTGAACACGAAAATTCACCCTCAGATGAAATTTTCCGATGTGCAAGATCTTATGCAGAGATTTTAGCTTGGATACAAACCTTGGCACCTGAAGAGAGGGCCGATGTTCTGAAATTCCAAGAACATCGATGCAGTTGTCTTCCCACAATATTACGGGGTGAGAATCTGAGTACAGTGGAGGTGAAACAAAAAGATGCTGAAGGCTCCAAGGATGTGACCCTTGGTCAAGAAAAACACCAGGATGGGGAAGAGAAAACTAAGAGTTCGAAAGAAGAGATAAAGACTCCCGACCCGCCGAAGAAGCAGACTCCAGTTACTACTCTGGGACAATCAACGAAGAAAATCGGAGATGTTATCACATCATTTACTCCCTTGCAATCAACTCAGGGAAATATTGACGCAGGGTGGATCTTAAATGAAGAATTGAGGCCTATAAGGGTGGAAGAGCTCCCTCCAAATGAGTTCTTCCTCGAAAAGAAGAGAACGAAAATGGTAAAGAGAGAATTCTATCAGGAAGGGGAATCGACAGTAAAGAAATACAAAGTTATGACTGATGGGAAGGAAAAGAAGAATGAATAGTTCGCAATGGAAATAGATGGGACATTAGGGGCATATGCCACAGTGAACCAATTTTCATTCGAGGTTTTGAAAAACCAATTGAAATGAAAAAATCACCTCATCAAGACCCTAGAAGCAAGACTAGCCACAGCAGCGGAGGCTACCAAAGACCAGGTGAGTGTAGGAATAGAGAAAGCAAGGTTGACCGATAAAAGTGACATAGAGATGCTCAAGACTAAGCTCGAACAAGAACAACTGGTGGTTCAGAATGGTCAGAAGCAAGCAGGCCAACAAAAAGATTTGATTGAACAACTATAGGCTAGAGTGGAAATCGTTGAAAGTAAAGTGATAAATATCGAGATGTTCCAGTCCCAGGCGATGGATATTCGGAGCAGAGTCTCTATGGCCCAACAAAATTTACTTTCCAAGGTAGAGGTGATTTGTGACAACTTTTTTCTGGTTAATCAAGTTTTGGAGAATTTATCTGCTAGAGAAAGAGAAGCTGGAGCAGCACGAGTCACCTTTCAAGAGGTTGTGATAGCTACAAACAACAGGGATTCAGGAAGTACTCCCAGGTTTACCATTTTGGAGAATACCAGAGGAAACATTCTATTAAAAGAATGGGAACACAACATCTCAGAAGGTAATATGCAAGCCAAGAGGGTAACGAAATCCTTAGAAGAGGCTTTTAGTTCTATAGATGGTAATCTGCTAGGCATTGATAGAGGAGGTAATGTTGAGGCATTGATTCAAATGAATATGGAAAAAATCTCACTTGATTTAAATGAAAAAGAGGAAAGAGATTCAGCCGAGATCTCACAAGTGACTATGGCAAACATAGTCCAAATAGATAAATGTATGATTAAACCAAGTGCACAATTATACACTATCGACATCATAGATAGACAAATGGAAGACAAGTAGTCGCAATTAGCCTGAGATTTTTACTCTTTTGAAGCCAATTGTCAAGAGAACTGTCAAGGCAGATATCTTGGCTGGTTGAAAGATGTGTCACCTGTACCGAGCACGTGCGAGGACAAGCTTCTGGCACCAAATAAAGATAGAGAAGAAGAAATGGAGCGATTTCTCTCCTCCCTATCATAACTAAAAATTTTGCAAGGATTGAGATTCCATCTTATTGTAAAACTGTATAAATATACCATAGAAATAAAGAAAAGGGGCTAGACCTTTTTGTGTCGATTGTAACAGAGGTTTTACATTTTGAGAGTTAATATAAAGCAAATCCGAAGATTCTCAATTCTGTCACGACTGTGTTATGAGTTTGTTTTCTTGTATCTCATATTTCGTTTCATTTCATATTCGTATATGATGAATGCTTCACTATAATTTAGTGCAACCTCTACTATAGTGAATGAATTTTGGTTTTCTATATTGGTTACTATTTTTCCTCTATACCAGCTATCAATAGGTATAAGACCAGTCAACACTTTCAGAATTCTATATATATTTTATGCTTCATTGGGTTATTTCTTCACATTGTTCTTCTTCTGTTTATATGTGAAATTCTCCCTTGATAGGAGCCTTACTAGATAGACAGCTAAATGTTTTCTCCCACCTCATACATTTTTATTAAAATATAACCAAGTTATGGGAAAGAGCCTTTGATTTGCACCCCATTTTTATTCCTGAAACCGTAAACTCTCTTTTATATGACCGAATTGAGACAACACTTAAATTCCCCCTGAAGTTTTCTTATTTTACTATTCCTCAATGACTGTCCTTGTACCAACACAACCCAATATCGAACCCAAATTATCAAATCAAACGCACATTGCCTTAAACCTTTTCGATACCATTCTTAAAACAACTGTTACACATCAACATTACTTTCTTTGATAAGTGTCACAAGTGTCGCATGTTCCTCACAACTGTCGCAAGTGTCGCATGTTGTTCACAAGTGTCGCAAATGTCAAACAAATCATATTTCCACGATGATGACACTACGGAGACACTTAGAATACCTCAAACACCTGATTTGAAGAAAGAGAATGGCTAACTGAAGTCAGGTATCTCTTGCCACCTGAAAGGAGATCTCAAACTAAGGTTTTAGAAGGGAGCGCTCCCCTACATCACCCTTAGGAGCGTTGGCGCTCCCCTATAAGGTGCTAGGGAGAATTATAACACTAAGCCACCCCTCTAAAGGAGCGCTACAAATAAATGAAGCGTTGGTGCTCCCCTTGGGCCTACTAGGGAGCATTATAGTGCCCTGATGCCCCTTTTGAGGAAGAACTGTCTAATCTGGGCAACGATTGATCTGTTGAGGAGAATAAGGGGAGGATATTTCAAGTTTGGAAGGTAGTTGCATTCGAATTCCTGGTTCAATCATGATCTTAGGAGAAGATCCCTGATCTAAGGAGGGAATTC
>JZKD02S1620742.1:59624-74352 GCA_000966675.3 Picea glauca
GACAATAGTAAGCCATACTTAGGGGGAATATCAACAATAACCACATCCATCAAGATACTCTTAACCGGGACCTGTGCCAGGGTAACTACTAAATCCTTTATCATTCCCATACACTCAACCCTTCTCGATTCAAAAGAGTAAATATCTTCATAAGGTCTAGTGATTTGGAGACCCAATTTGTCCATAATAATTTTAGGCATAATGTTATGGGAGGCTCTGGAGTCTAACATTCAATTATGTAGCAATTGATCGTATACATTTAAAGTGATATAAAAGGGAGCAATAGTGTACTTTTCCCCTTCAAAATGTGGACCAAAAGTGATGTTAGGTTTGTCAACTTCCAGATTTAAAACATTAGACTAGCTTTCTAGCTCTGAGACACCCATCACTTTGGTAATCTGCTTCTGATAAACGAGGTTTTTTGCTAGTTCTACCAGAGGGATTGGTATCTTAATTTTATTTATCTCATTTTCAAAACTGAAAACTCCACTCACCTTGTCTGTTTCTTTAGTTGGGACTTCTGAATCCTTCCTTTCCAACTTATTTGTCTGGAACGCTTTATTACTCATGGTCTTGGTTGAAGGCATAATTTTATTAGCTGTTTCGGTTCCTTGTGTTTGGGTCTCAACTTTTCCCACTTTAGACTCTTGTGTTCTTACTACTTTTTCTTTACTGTTAGGTAATAGGGTCTCTTCCGGAGTAGGCTCATAATTTTGACCTCTTGGGAGGATTTTCTTAGGTTGATTAGTTGAAATGGGCTTACTCTTAGATCTCAAGTTGTACTTAGGTTGGATCTCAGCCATTATCATTTAAGTTTCTTGTTGAGAGCCACAAAGGTCAGTATGATCATTTTCTTCACCCTTAATCGATGGTTGTTGAGTGTTTAGAGATTTTTCATAATCTTCTCTAGCTAGATATGATTGTGTGCAGTCGTCATTGAAGTTCGTGACATCATTATCCGAATCTCCGAAATCTTGAAGATCGTTTGCTCCTATAAAATTTTCGCTCTTTAGGGGAGATTATATTTTTTGATCTTCATTTTTTATTTGTCTTTGCTAGTTTGGGGGGTTGGGGTTCCTATTGAAATCCTTTTTGGAAAAAGAATCGACTTTGGCTTGTTCTAGCTCCATTCTGGATATTTTATTAGACAGTTCTTTAATTACCCTGGCCATATCATCTACTTTGTCATATGTGGATCTATTAGACCCTGACGGACCTGCTTGTTCTCTAAAGTGTTTAGTTTCTCAGTTTCCCATTTCTACTTTAGCTTTAAGTTTACCATAAGCCATCATATTCGACTCAATTTCTACCGTGTCATCCTGCATTCGGTTTAGGGTGGCTCCCCTTCTTTCTCGCAAAAGGAGTGCAAAATCTAGTTCGAAATCCCCTGCGAAAGTTACTTTGGCCGTAGGTTGGGATGGTTTAACCTCGGCTGGAATTTTGTTATACAACTTGTTGAATCTTTGAATAAACTCCATGACTATTTCTGAATTATTTTTTCTTAAATACCCAAATTCGGTTAAATAATATAGGTGGTCCTTTCTTTCGCCCCATTGTCTGAGGAAAGCATCTTCCAAGGGATCATAAGACAAGATAGATGTTGCAGGTAGAATCTGAAACCAAGTTCGGACCTGTCCTTTGAAGGTTTGGACAAGAAGCCTCGAATACACGTCCTCATGTTCAATACCTAGGATGTCTACGAATTGATCAAAGAAATTAATATGTTCGGCTGCAGTCAGATCTCCTTCCCCGGTGAATATTGGCAAATTTTTTATATAATTTTCGGGAAGGTCATGTAGAGGAACATGCAATACCAAGGGAGCGTATCTTGTTTCAACTTTTGCAAACACTCTGGGAAGGGGGCCAGGCCCTTAGCCTCCATCTCCTCCTACAGGAGCTCCTCCCCCTCCTCCTTCGATAACCCCTCCACCTCCTCCTCCGATGACTGCCATCGTTATTAGTGGAAATTCATAAAGGGGGTTTCGAAAAATTAAAAGTGAATCTTTATTTTCTTCATGAAGAGGAAAATCCGACGATGAATGATAAGGAACGCGAGGACTTGGTTCCTCATATTTGCAAGAGACGAAATCAGGAGAACCGATGGGTGTGGAAACCGAATGTGTAACATACTCTTCATAATTAGGTGAGGTCGAGATATTTAACTGAAGAAAAGAAGGTATGTCAACTGCCGACGAACTTTCAAAAGGGCCCTTTCCTTTGTGTACTAAGGGAATTGTCGGATGAATCTCACTCCTAACTTTGGAGTAGTTTGACGTTAGATATTTAGTATCAAAGAGAGGACTGCATGAAGTTGAAGGTTTAGAATAACTCTTAGTCTTCAGTTGTGGGTGTTTAAGCTTATAGACTATAGCAGTTGGCTTAAGAGAGCCTCTCGCCTTTAGAATCTTCTCGGGATTGGTAAAGGGTGTAATTTGCTTACCATCTGGGTTTTCTCTGGTATTCCTTAGATTGGATGCTATTTTATTATTTTTGGATTCACCAAGTGAATGATTGAAAATCCTTAAAAAAGGTGTGTACTCTTTGTTCACTATCAAAGGGTAACACTTTGAACGAAGAAAAATGTCATTTTCCTAGGGAAAAAATTTCGTAAATTTGGTCCCTGGCAATGGCGCCAGAAAGATGTTGTTCCAGAGTCTGTACTTAAGGCTTAGAAGTACAGTGTCTAGGCATACAAAAGTGGGTAAAGGGTAGAGAAGAGAGAAACGTCAACCTTTGGAAAGGGAAACTAGGGAATATTTATGTGTTGGCGTTGTCTAGCTTCCAACTGTTCCTGGATGTTTATATCATGTTCAATCATTGCCCATGAACGTTCGAGTTCAACCTGGGTAGTGGCTGTTTTAAGAATGGTATCAAAAAGGTTTAAGGCAATGTGCGTTTGATTTGATAATCCGAGTTCGATATTGGGCTGTGTTTGTACAGGGACAGTCATGGAGGAACAGTAAAATAAGAAAACTTCAGGGGGAGTTTAAGTGTTGTCTCAATTCGGTCATATAAAAGAGAGTTTACAGTTTCAAAAATAAAAATGGGGTGCAAATCAAAGGCTCTTTCCCATAACTGGGTTATATTTTAATAAAAATGTATGAGATGGGAGAAAACATTTAGATGTCTATCTAGTAAGGCTCCTATCAAGGGAGAATCTCACGTATAAACAGAAGAAGAAGAATGTGAAGAAATAGCCCGATGAAGCATAAAATATATATAGAATTATGAAAGTGTCGACTGGTCTTATACCTACTGATAGTTGGTATAGAGGAAAAACAGTAAACAATATAGAAAACAAAAATTCATTCACTATAGTAGAGGTTGCACTAAATTATAGAAAAGCATTCATCAGATACGAATATGAAATGAAATGAAATATGAGATACAAGAAAACAACCTCATAACACGGTCATGATGAAATTGAGAATCTTCAGATTTGCTTTATATTAACTCTCAAAATGTAAAACCTCTGTTACAATCGACACAAAAAGGTCCAGCCCCTTTTTCTTTCTTTCTATGGTATATTTATACAGTTTTACAATAACATGGAATCTTAATCATTGCAAAAATTTTAGTTATGATAGGGAGGAGAGAAATCGCTCCATTTCTTCTTCTCTGTCTTTATTTGGTGCCAGAAGCTTGTCCTCGCACGTGCTCGGTACAGCTGACACATCTTTCAACCAGCCGAGATATCATCCTTGACGGTTCTGCTTGACAATTGGCTTCAAAAGAGTAAAAATCTCAGCTAATTATGACAACTTGTCTTCCATATGTCTATCTATGATGTTGATAGTGCATAATTGCGCACTTGGTTTAATCATACATTTATCTATTTGGACTATGTCTTCCATAGTCACTTGTGAGATCTCGGCTGAATCTCTTTCCTCTTTTTCATTTAAATCAAGTGAGATTTTTTCCATATTCATTTGAATCAATGCCTCAACATTACCTCCGCTATCAATGCCTAGCAGATTACCATCTATAGGACTAAAATCCTCTTCTAAATATTTCGTTACCCTCTTGGCTTGCAGCTTACCTTCCAAGATGCTATGTTCCCATTCTTTTAATAGAATGTTTCCTTTAGTCTTCTCTGAAATGGTAAACCTGGGAGTACTTCCCGAATCTCTGTTGTTTGTAGCTATCACAGCCTCTTGAAAGGCAACTCGTGCTGCTCCAGCTTCTCTTTCTCTAGTAGATAAATTCTCCAAAATTTGATTAACCAACAAACAATTGTCCCAAATCACCTCTACCTTGGTGAGTAAATTTCGTTGGGCTGCAGAGACTCTGCTCCGAATCTCCATCTCCTGGGACTGGAACATCCCAATATTTATCACTTTACTTTCGGCGATTTCCACTCTAGCCTGTAGCTGTTTGATCAAATATTTTTGCTGGCCCACTTGCATCTGACCATTCCGAACCACAAACTGTTCTTGTTCGATCTTAGTCTTGAGCAACTCTATCTCATTTTTATCGGCCATCCTTGCTTTCTCTATTCCTACACTCGCCTGGTCTTTGGCAACCTCCGCTACTGTGGCTAGTCTAGCTTCTAGGGTCTTGATGAAGTGATTTTTTCATTTCAGCTGGTATTTCAAAACCCTGACTAAAAATTGGTTCACTGTGGCATATGCCCCTAATGTCCCAGCTATTTCCGTTGCGAATTGTTTATTCTTCTTGTCCTTCCCATCAGTCATAAATTTGTATTTATTGACTGTCGATTCCCCTTCCTGATAGAATTCTATATTTACCACTTCCTTTCTCTTCTTATCAAAGAAGAACTCATTTGGAGGGAGCTCTTCCACCCTTATAGGCCTCAATTCTTCATTTAAGATCCACCCTGCGTCAATATTTCCCTGAGTTGATTCCAAGGGAGTAATTGATGCGATAGGATCTCCGATTTTCTTTGTTGATTGTCTCAGAGTAGTAACCGGAGTCTGCTTCTTCGGTGGGTTGGGAGTCTTTATCTCTGCTTTCAAACTCTTAGTTTGCTCTCCCCCATCCTGGTGTTTTTCTTGACCGTGGGTCGCATCCTTGGAGCCTTTAGCATCTTTTTGTTTCACCTCCGTTGTACTCAGATTCTCACCCCTTAATACTGCGGGAAGACAACTGCATCGATGTTCTTGGAATTTCAGAACATTGGCCCTCTCTTCAGGTGCCAAGGTTTGTATCTGAGCTAAAATCTCTGCATAATATCTTGCACCTCGGAAAATGTCATCTGAGGGTGAATTTTCGTGTTCAAATCTATTGATTCCGTAACTGGCCAAATGATTACTCATGACCCTTTGCGGATCGTGCTTCTTGAATTCAATAAGGACCAACTTTAGGTCTTCCGGGGCTACTGGCTCAGCTTTAGCATGAAAATGAAAAGGTGGCCATAGCTTTTTTGAGTATCCCTTAAGATCCTTGCTTATACCACCGATTACTGATTGTCTAGCAATCTCATGACAACCCAACTTGTCGGGAATGAATAATGGCAATGCATGTGGGGGAATAGAAGCCTTGAAAACTTTGAGATATGAGAATTTGACTTCTACATACCAGTCAGCTATGCTTCTCAAATTCGTCACTATACTGTCTGAGATCCTGGGTGGTGGGTGGCCAAAAATAGTGACATGCAGAGGTACCATCACCCATTTGAAGATTTCATATACAAAATCTATCTCTTTGTTTTCCCACAATTTTGAAAGATAAGCGTGGATGGGTTCAACCTCTGCTGGAGTCCAACTCCAACTCATTAAGGGAAATGGTGTTAGAAATCATATGGCGTCCATAATGTATGCAGACATAAAAAATGAAGAAATCTTTTCGCTCTCTTTCTGCGCCCGACACTCTGTAACCCAACTGGTAAAGCTATCAGACAACATTTTCGCCCAGTCAAAGGAACAGCCTTTGGTGACTCGATGTATTAGAGGCACCCATTAAAGAAAGAAATGTGAGGTATCCTCTCTCCCGTATAATCTACATGTCATCATAGCTACATACTTGAACTGTAGTTCCAAGGAAGCTATTGAATATATACCATTACTATTTGCCCTGAACTTCACAGGGTGCGAAACCCAATCTCTTATTAGGCTAGACATAGTCTTTTCATACTGCACACATTCCTTCTGTTTGAACTCTTCCAAGAATTCGACATCATATGTAAGGTCGGACGCTATGGGAAACTTGTACATAGCTTGTAGATATTCAGGTCTGAAAGTCCTGATGGTGACCTTCTGCTCATTCATGATGGTTATGGTTGGTATGTCCACATGGTCTAATGCCCATCGAACCATATCATAATAGGGGAGCAGTCGTGGCCTGGCCACTACTTTATGCATTCCCGATTGAATGATGATATTATATTTGGTGGTTATGTTGTCTTTTTCATTGTCACTGGAATCATAAGAATAATCCACTAATTCGGCCTACAGAACATCAAAAACGAATGACCAGTTCGGGACAGAGTCGACACTTCAAGGTGAAGTATCAACGATGTTGTCCGAACCTTGTCCTAAAACCTCAATGCTAGCTTTAGATGTTTTTCACGGGGCCATGACGGGAGATCCTTCTTTAGCTCTTCTGCGATAAAAATATGTATACATACAGAAGTTACCTCGTTGAGAAAGTGTGCTCTGCGTAATACAGAAATGAATTTGTTATAACGAATAACAGATCTATATATTCAAAAACTCAGTACTTTTTAGAACGGATCTGTCAAATCATGTTTAGAAATAAATTTAGCAATAAAAATCCAATCTTTATTTGTCACTTCGCCTTATTTCTAATTAATGCCATAAATTTTGATGGCTCGAAATGTCAGTTGGCATAAGGAAGAATTAAGACTTCTTTGTAAACTGTGCAAGCATCAAAACACGAAAGATATTGATTTAGCTTAATTAATCCAATTTTACCGAAGTTAATTAATCTTTCGGTACTCATTGTATCGGGAAATTTTTCATTACCCCTTTGAACCTCTAACACCTGAAATTGCGATGATTGACTTAGGTTAATAAAAATGTAATTGTGATTAGGCAATTAATTAATTACATAATTATTTATATTCTCCATATCGCAACTCAGAGCTTCGAAGGTATAGTTTCCAGGAAGTTTGCATGCCGAGCTGGGAAACCACTAGATCGCAATGATACATTTTAATTAAAAGGGAGGATAAACTCGGATTAAGTGTTTAATTAATTATGTTCATATCTTTATCGCGACTTCGCGACTCAGGCTTAGACATGGTAGCTTTTTAAAAGAGAACACGCCGAGTGGCGAATTTCCGACAGAACTTAACCATGGCTTATCTTTTACTTTTAACCTTGACACGGGTTACTAACATAAGGACTTCATGGTTTCAGCTATTGGGGTTACGGAAATAAGACTTTTGGATTTAGTGAACGCTGAGGCGCGAAAACCCGATGAAGTTTAATAGTGATTTAGAAAATTTTTACTCCCTTTACTGCCCTAGGTAAAATTTTAAAGTGATTTCACTGTTTCGTTGCTCAGGACTTGTGAACTACGTGATCTATAACATCCAACATACAAAATCTCGAGGTAGAACAAAAGGGAGAATTTTTTTTGCCAAAAAGTGGAACTCACCTCGAGAGTACAATAATTATAGATGCTTGCGTGATAATACTTCAGAGATTTATAAAACTCAGGTGAAAAATATGAAAACCATCTTTCGATTTCGAGCATTAAGACATGAAATTTGAGATGGGCTAGAAAAAACAAAGGCGGCTCCAACAAGTGTATTGAAATTTCTACACTATGGTTATACTGATTAATATTGGGATGGAAGTGCTTCAGACATGAAGAGAAATTCAAGATGTTGTTTTATTTTGGGGTCAACCATGAATTCATGGCAAAGAAGGAAGTAATACAATATTTCTCTCAACAAAGCAGAAGTAGAGTACATTGCAACATGTTCTAGTAGTTGTGAAGCCATATGGATTCAGAAGTTGTTGACAGGTCTATTCGATCTAGAGATGGAATCCACCATGATTCTATGTGATAACTAGAGTTGTATAAAGATGATGGAGAACCCAGTGTTCCATGATAAGTTGAAGCACATAGATATCTGGTATCACTACACTCATGAGATGGTGCAGAGGGGAGCTATAAAGCTCCAATATGTTGGCACAAATGAGAATGTTGCAGATGTGTTGACCAATCATCTGTATCGTGTAAAGTTTGATTACTTATGAGACAAGATTGGTGTAGTCTGAAAGGACCTCTGTCGAAAGGGGAGTGTAATGTACCCAACCTCCCACAGTCCAGGCATTCCACACGAAGAACACACCTCTTGGCTGATTTTGAATCTCTAATAACAATTAATTAATAAATAAGCATGATATACATACATGCAATGATCAAGATTCATACTTCAACATAAAATACATGAACAATATAACATTCACAACATTAACTAGCAATCATGCATATTATAAGTACAAATATCAGATATAATGATTTAATACACAGTATAAATAAATACACAAGAAAAGGAAACCATAGCAGAGAGCACTTATATTTTATAAAATAAGACACCAACTGTTTGTATACCAAGGACATTCCACCCAACCGTAGACAATGTTCTTCCAAGTCTCAACAACAATGTCACCCCCAAGCTAGGGCTAGGAATCCACAAAGATGGTTCTAGAGTGTTACTTGTCTTCCCAAACTAGTCAGCACTCAAGCTCTCACATGCTTCTCCATCACTCACAACAATCCAACTACCCAACTCTCTTCTAGCCATCCTGCACCACCCAAGAGAATGGACCTCAACCCTTCTCTATCATGCAGTTCCTCAGGAAGTCCTATTCCTTTCAGGGATCTAGTGTAGCTATTCTAGAATATCCATGTTAGGACTCTCAAGACTTGCAGTTGTGAGAAACATTGAACACAGGCCAATCATATCATACATGCAGGCCTCAAATCATGGTTGGATTACACCAAAAATCTCTTCATCCAACAAAACCATGGTTTTTATTTAATGGTCTAATTTCCTTTCCTAAGCCAAACATGAATGAGGAAAGATGAGTGAGTGAAGGAATGAATGGAGAGTAGAATCCATGAGAGAGGATTAATAGTGAAAAAATTGGGTTAATTAAGGCATGAGGTGACCATCAATAGCACCAGAATGGGGACGAGAATGAGAGTGAGCAAATGACGAAAACAAATGAGAGAATTAGCCAACCAGAGAACCCCTTACACATACCAGGGACGATGTTTTGTAATTCGTGGGGATCAAGAACCTCTTGTCATTCCCCCAAAGAGCTCACATAATCGATCCCCCCCCCATTAAACAAAATGAGTAATTAAAAACTAAAATAAACACTTATCCCCTCAATCCTCCTCTCTTGTGGAATCATAGCCTCCTATAACTCTAGTACTTGTCCATCTAGCAGCCAATGACGTATTTATTATTAATAATGATCACACATTACATTTCTTAGGTACACGGGCCTTTTAATAATTTTTTGGGCAATCTGGACTCTTATTAATGTAAAAATACATTATTTAATATGGGGGCTCAAAATTCGGGGTGTTACATCCCATCCCCCTTATTTTGGCATTTCCCTCAGTGCATATACAAAACATGAATCAAAATTCCAAAACTTGTTCAAAAAATTGTGTGTACTCTACCCACATGGCATATTCATTCTCCCAGGTAGCATCTTCAGGACTGTAGAAGGTCCACTGAACTTTTACCAACTCTATTACTCGATTCTGGAGCATTTTGAATTTTATGTCTAGTATTCGCACTGGATGGACCTAAAAGTCTCCCTCTGTCTCTACCTGAATTAGAGGTCAATCAATAACATGGTTAGGATCATGTACATATTTCTTTAGCAAAGAGACATGAAATACATTATGAACATTCATGGAAACAGGAAATGCAAGCATGTATGAAACTAGCCCTATTATATCTAATATCTCAAATGGACCATAGAATCTGGTTTCTATCTTTGTACAACTACCCAAATTCAAAGATCTCTTCTTGGGATTTACTTTCAAAAGAACATGCTTTTCTACTTCAAATTATATTTATGTCCTATTCTTGTTGGAATAAACCTTATGTCTATCTTGAGCTGTCGTTAAATTCTTCTTAATCTTAACCATCTGGTCTTCCATTTCCTTTAGCAACTCTAGCCCAAGTACCACTCTATTTGTTGGGTTGTTCCAACTTACTGGAACACTGCATTTTCTACCATACAAGGATTCAAATGATCTCATATTCAATGAAGCTTGATACCCATTATTATAGTCAAACTCAACCAAGTGCAGGTAACCTTCCCACTTATATGGCTTATCCATCACATACATTCTTAACATGTCTTCAATTACTTGGTTGACCCTCTCTGTCTTCCCATCTGACCGCGGATGCTATGTTGTTCTAAAGTTCAGATTTGTACCAAATCCTTTAAATAATCCCTTCCATAAATTTGAAGTAAACTTACTATCTCTGTCTGAGCCAATTTTCCTAGGTATCCCATGCAACCTAGCAATTTCCTTCATACAAATTTCTGCAATATTAGTTGTTGTATGAGTTGTTTTTACATGAACAAAATGAGCAACCTTTGTCAATTTATCAACCACTACCATGATTGAATCATGTTTTCTTGTTGTATTGGGAAATTTAGTTATAAATTCAATGGTTATCACTTCCCATTTCTTCTCTGGAATTGGTAATGGTTTTAGCAAACTCGTTGGGTGTCTATGCTCATCCTTTACTCTCTGACATTCCATACATCATGCAATGTAATTAAGAACATCCTTTTTCACCCTCGGCCAAAAGAATTGGCTTCTTAATACTGTAATTGTTTTCTAGTAAATGGGATGTCTAACATATGGAACAGTATGCATTTCCTTTAATACCAAATTCCTAAGTTCTCTGGAACTAGGAATATAAATTCTATTTTTATGCATAAGTAGTCCATCTTCCTTTATCTCATACTCTTTCACTTTCTATTGTAACTTCTCTTGTTGTAAGGTTTCCTTTACCTGTAGGTAATGCTGATCTGTAAAAAAAACATCTAAAATTCTTCTCTTCAAGTCCAACTGATGCATATTGACAGTTGTAGCATGCATGAGATGCACTCTTCTACTAAGTGCATCAACAACTTTATTTTATTTTCCTTTGATATGCTTGATATCAAAGACATATTCACTTAAAAATTCAATCCATATTGTTTGTCTGGCATTCAAAGTTGGTTGTTCAAAAAGATACTTCAGACCAYTGTGGTCTATTMTTAATTCAAATCTCTTTCCCATGAGATAATTGCTCCACATMTTCAACACGTGAAMAATAGCAGCAAGCTCCAAGTCATGCATGGAATAGTTCCTCTCATGTTCCTTAATMTTTATAGACTCATAATAAATGACATGTCCATTTCGAGTGAGGACTCCAACAAGTCCTTCCTTCCACACATATGTACATACCACAAAATTCTCATTTGGGTYARCAATCTTCAAAATAGGTGCACTAGTAAGTAATTCCTTCAACGAATTAAAATTTTCTTCACATTTTGTTGTCCATTCAAATTTAATTCCCTTGTTTTGAAAATAAGTGATGGGATGAGCAATATTAGAGAACCATGTTATAAATATTTTGCAGTAACCATCTAACCCCATAAAATATCTGACATCTGAAACATTCCTGGGCGTTGGCCATCCTCTAATGGATTCAATCTTCTTTGGATCCACTTCTATACCCTGTTCTGAAATAATGTGCCCCAAGTAGTGGATATGTTCTTGATAAAAAGAACACTTACTCAGCTTGGAATACAATTGATGTTCCCTCACCACTTGCAATACTAGTATTAGGTGATGTTCATGCTCCTCCTCAGACTTAGAATATACAAGTATGTCATCCAGGAATACTATGACAAATGTATCCAAATAATTATGAATATTCCATTCATTAAGCACATAAAGACAGTTGGTGTGGTTCTAAAGGTTGTCTTATGGATGTCTTCTTCCTTGATTATTACATGATGATATCCTGATCTCACATCCATCTTTGAAAATATATTTTCTCCTCTTAGCTGATCAAGGAGATCATCAATTATGGGTAGAGGATAATTGTTCTTTATAGTAGACTTATTCAGTTTTTGAAAGTCAATATATTTTTTTACAAAGAGTACTAGTTCTCCCCAAGGTGAAACACTTGGACGTATGTACCCTTTCTTCAACAATTCCTCCAACTCCATTTGTAATTATTTTAACTCAGACGTACTCATTTTGTAAGGTGTTTTTGACACCAGTGCAACTCCTAGTACTATATCAATAGAGAAATATATTTTCCTTTTTGGTGGAAACCCTGGTATTTATTGGAATACATCCTCAAATTATTGTAGTATCAAGAAATATTCAAGGCTTGGCCCCTTTGTATCTTTTGGCTCCTCCACATGGGCTGCATACAAATGACACCCTTTTCTAAAACATCCCTTCATTTGTAAGGCTGAAATCTCCCTTATAGAGATGGGTCTTGGAACTCCTTTCACAATACTTTGTTTTCCATCTCCATCAAGATGTGTAAATGTCTTTCTATCACAATCTAGGACAACACAATGCTTGTCCAACCAATCCAATCTAATTAGAATATCATTAGACACAAATGGTATGATATTTTGATTAGCATTGGTATTCACACCATGAATGATTATGGAACAAATTATGATCATATCATGGATTCTCCTCTTGTTTCCAGTGGTTAACTGAACCAAACTTGATTTTCCAAGATTACTTTTCTTCAAATGTAAACTATCCACTATTTTAGGATCAATGTAACAATGAATTTCTCCTGAATCAATTAAAATACCAACAGGATGATTTATGATATTACCTTCCACCTCGATCATGTTGGGTTTCTATTCTTCTTATCGATCATCTAAGGATGCATAAATCCTTCTCATGTCTTCGATTGTTGTAGCCTCTTTGATGTTGTGCACAGTCTTCACTATGTCCTTTATGTGTGGGAAATACTTGTACATGTAATCTTCTTTTCATCCCCAACATTGGATTGTTGCCATTCCCCTTTTTCCCAATGAGTCTTCTTTCTTGGAATCATCCTTATCATACCAGTCTTGCTGATTTTTATTAGGCTCGTTTCTATTGAAAGGAGGTTTGAATCGCTTCTTCCTCTGATTAGGATTATCCTTCTTTCATGACACATTCCTTCTTCCTCTTGCTTTGAGCCATTCTTGGATTTACCTTACAAATGATTTAAGATCTACATCAATCAATCATTTATCTGACTTTTCTCTCTCATGATCCTCTCGTTGTCTTCCTTGTAGCTCCACACTTCTATTTTCAGGCTCTTCACAGTTTCTAGCAATGTTTATTGCTCCCCTCAACCCTTGCGTCCATTGGATTATGTCTATGCATTGCCAATTATGGTATTCTGGCCTTCAAACTATTTATCATGGCTAGATTCTCCCTCACCTTATTCCATTTCTTCAATAAGCATTATAAGATTATATGTTTAAATCCCTTAATTCTGCAAAATGTGTGAGTGACCATTTTGTCAGAATTAAGCATATGATAAAAAAAAAAAATGTCAATAATGCTACAATTCCTTTAAACTCATGAAGAATATATATAAATAACACTTCAATGTTATCCCTGGGCCTATACAGAAATCAATTCTCCACAAATGCTTCCTTCAAACCACTTTCCCAAGTGACCATAGCTCAAAACCGCAAGCCAAATACTTCTCAGTTATTTTCTGTGTTAGAATTACAATATATGAGATCGTATGGTTTACAATTGATCGAGGGATGAGATCGACAATCAACATGAGCTCCAATACTACAAGATTTGGTAGTTCTGGACTGTCCACACTTTCAACTCTTCTGGAGTGCCAAGTCTCTGGATTGCAGGATCTATTGCCATGTATCCTTTCCCAATCAGTGACTATGATTTTCTTTGCAACTATGGGCTTCAGGGCTTTCCCAAGAACCTCTCCAAAGATCTCCCAGAGTGTCGAAATACCAGAGGTCCTTTCCTTACTCCACATATCATCTCTCGATCAATAGTTGAGATTAACTATGATATTCGGGAGTTCTCGACTCAAAGAAACCTGCAACTCAAATTCTCCAGAATACCAAGTCTTTGGACCTTGACATCTTGCGCCACGTGTCTACTGCAATCAATAGCTAAGATGAACTCTGGACTTCAGGAGTCCTTGACCCCAACTACTTACTCCTTGAATCCTCTGAAGTTGCAAATATTTGGACTACGGGATCTACTGCCATGTGTCCTCTCCCGATCAACGGTGAGGATTTACTCCTCTCTTTGAAGATTTGAGGGGTTTCACCTTCATCACACTTCATTCCTTCAAAATGATGAACTGGTGAACTCCCAGAGTCTTCGTTAGTAACTAATCACCAAGGGGTGATACATGGCACAAAATAAGGCACGAACACATGGCCCTATCTGACAGGTGACACATGTCATATACTAACTAGCATGAACAGTCTTTGAAAAACATGATACACAAATATATGTGGCAAGCATAAGTGTGTCCATGTCACCCTAGGTGATGTCAGCAAGCCATGTCACTCCAGTGCCTCACGACTTCAGGACTTTGAAACTTCGAAACTTCAGGAGACTTCTCCAGACTACACCACAAATCCCCTAAACATTGAATTCCTGAATACGTTGATCTACGGACACCTGTCCTTAAACACGAATGGTCTAGATTTACTACAGAGTTAGGGACTTCGGAGGTTTTCTTTGT
>JZKD02S1620742.1:74398-87384 GCA_000966675.3 Picea glauca
AAACTTCACCCAAATATGTCAATCCCTGACCATCGGTCATCGGTGATCAAAGATTTTCTTTGCCCAAAAAAAAATAAAAATCACCAGAATCTGTTGCCCCCCGACCATCGATCATCGACAATCAAAGATTTTCTTTGCCCAGAAAAATAAATAAATAAATAAAACTTCACCAAAATCTTCTGATCCTCGACCATCGTTCATCAGTGATAAAATATTTTTTTTGGTCGATCTTCAACCCTTCACCAAAATCAATGATCCACAACCATCGGTGATTGACGAATTTTGTTGGTGAACTTCCACACTTAGAATTTTTGACAAAATCCTAGGTGAATCTGGGTCGTTGATCTCCCAATTAAGATGATCTTGACTGCTGATTTTCTCCAACTCCCTAAACATCTGAAATGAATACGAACCGTTGATGTTCCTCATTTTTCAAATCGTTGAATCAATCCTAGCCGTCGATTTGGTAGTTTCTCCAAATTTGTAAACATTTGAACTTTAAAAAATTTTCAAGGACAAATCTAGATTATTGATCCAAGATTGAACATGATCTCAACCATCAATTCTACAAACTTTGTCTAGCATTATAGCAGCCATTAAAACTCAATTTTTTTGAACTTCTAAGTCAAATTCGGCTCCATAGATCGAATCCATTAACTTCTTAGAAAATCCTAGAATCATTCAAAATCACATCCATTCATGAATTTGGGGGATTTCCCTCAAATATTTCCACCGTTTTTCCCCAAATTCACACAAATATATAAAATATTTGATAGTGAATCTTCCCGATTCACACTTTTTCTGGCCTGTAACAGTCAGGTGTTTGAACCAGAAGCTCCGATACCAATTTTTTATGTACCCATCCTCCCACAGGTCGGGCATGACACACCAAGAATGCACCTCTTGGCCGATTTTGAATCTATGATAACAATTAATTAATAAAGAATCATGACATACATACATGCAATGATCAAGCTTCACACTTCAACATAAAATACATGCACCATATACCATGCACAACATTAACTAGAAAGCATGCATATTATAAGTACAAATATCAAATATAATGATTTAATACATAACAGAAATAAATACACAAGCAAATGAAACCATAGTAGAGAGAAATTATCTTTTATAAAATAAGACACCAATTGGTTGCAGACCAAGGATGTTCCACCCAACCATAGACATTGTTGTTCCAAGTCTCAACAATATGTCAACCCTGAGCCGGGGCTATGAATCTACAAGGACGGTTTCAGAGTGTTACCTGGATTCCCAAACTAGTCATTACTCAAGCTCTCACAGGCTTCTCCAACACTCATACCAATCCAATTGCCCAACTATCTTCTACCCAGACTTCACCACCCAAGAGAATGGACCTCCACCCTTCTTTGTCATGCAGTCCCTCAGGAAGTCCTTCTCCTTCCAAGGCTACAATGCAGTTGGTCCAGAATCTCCATGTTCAGACTCTCGGGACTCACAACTATGAGAAAATATGAACACAGGCCAAGCATATCAGACATCCAGGCCTCAAATCATGGTTGGATTACACCGGAAATATCTGCAGCCAAAAAAACCATGGTTGTTATTCAATGGTCCAATTTCCTTTCCCAAGACAAACGCAAATGAGGAAATATGAGTGAGTGAAGGAATGAATGGAGTGTAGACTCCACGAGAGAGGATGAACAATGAAAAAATCGGGTGAATGAGCGTGAGGTGACCAACAACAACATTGGAATGGGGATGGGAATAAGAGTGAGCAAATGAAAAAAACAAATGAGAGAATTAGCCAACCGGAGAACCCCTTCCACGGACCGTGGATGGTTTTTTGTAATTATTGGGGATCAAGAACCTATTTTCCCTCCCCCCAAGAGATCACATAACCAATTCCCCCATCATTAAACAAAATGGGTAATTAAAAAATGAAATAAACACCTATCCCCTCAAGCCACCTCTCTTATGGAATCATAGCCCCCTATAACTCTAGTCCTTGTCTGTCTAGAAGCCAACGATGTATTTATTATTAATAATGATCACACATTACATTTCTTAGGCGCATTGGCCATTTAATAATTGTTTTGTCACTCTGGCCTCTCAACAATGTAACAATACATTATTTGATATGGGGTCTCAAAACCTGAGGTGTTACAGGGAGTGATGTTGATGATATTATGGTATCCTGACAAACAACGGGTGGCTCCATTAGGATTTAATATCCTAGGGGATTGGTCATCCCTAGAAATATCCCAAAGGTTCGGTAAGGATGGTCTATCAGAGTACCTTTGCATGCATATGCCAACTATGGTCATTAGTGGTAGCTCCATTAGGATTTTATATCCTAGGGAATCTTATGATTCCTGGGCAGGTATCGAAGGTCTGGTAAGGAAGGTATGTCAAAGTACCACATGGTATCTTGTTAGTATTTTATATCCTAGGGAATCTTATGATTCCTAGGTATATCTTGAAGGTCCGGTAAGGATGGTCTGTCAGAATACCACAAATGTTGTCATTGATGCACCTGCCTCATTCTATTGTCATATGTTGATGATGTTGTTGTTTTAGCCTTGTGTTGTTGGTGATGTTGTATCAACTTTGTGTTTTTTGTGATGATGATGATGATGTTACTCTAGCTCCATAATCTGAACGATGATGATATCGATGATGAGAAAAACTTTCGATGATTTGTAGATGTGTCAGTCAATGTTCCATATGTTGATGATGATTTTTCCCTATCCTTTTCTTGATGATGCTTTTTTGGGCCATGTCAGTAGAATACCCTTCTCATTAAGGGGGAGTGTTGAAATATTGTAACTCTGAATAATATTCTAATTATATTTGAGTTATTATTTTATAGATCAAATCCCCTTTTGTCGATTGATCATGTCGTTTCTTGTATAAGGCCAAATCCCCTTTTGTGGATTGGTCAAACCATATTTATATGGTGGTATTTGTAAAGTCTTCCCCTATTGTTTATAAAGTGGTTTTAACCACTTCTAGAAGAAGTCATCCCTACCATGTGAAGAGACATAACCCTAGCACCTCCTCAACTAGTATTTATATCTGAGGATGGTGCCTCACTTTCTCACTCACTCATATAGTGTACATATCTTGAAGGCAGTTGTAGGAGGAAGGAGAAGAGAGTTGCATGCTCATTCTTGGTTTATTCTTGGTGTTTTGGTCTTAGTATTGGCATTGTATTGGAAATCTATTATTGAGGAATTTTTTTATGGGTTTTATACCCCATGAGGGTTTCCCAGGATAAAATATTGTGTACCTTGTGATTGTGTTTCTTTCAATGATCCTATTTATGATGTTGTTTTTTAAATGCATTGAATGCTCATGTAATTTGAAAATAATCTAATAACATCAATAAAACTTAACAATCTCTATGTGATTCAGTAGTTCCTCCTATCCTATAGCATCCATCCCTTCAAGGATGAGGTAGTGTGTGATGTTTCTCCTCTTGATTTATGTGATGTTGTTTTGGGCCAACCATATATGTGGAAACGTCATGTTTTTTATGAGTCACGACCTCATAGTGTCGTTATTACTCAGGGGGGTCATCTCTACAGGATACCAGATGTAGTTATGACTATTGTTCCACCAAAACAGTGTCGCAAGGTAATCTCTCATACTGCAAAAATCATCCTATTCATAGTCAATTCAAAGGATGCAAAGGCCACTACAACCATTGTAGCCTCAACACCTTCTATCCAATAGAAGAATATTGTAGAAGATAAAGGAGATATTGTTTCTTCACTTAAAATGGTGCTTATGCAATGCCCCATCAAGCCCATAGACAATAGGTTGGTGGAACAGATTCAACCCCACCAGCAACAGGTTCGTGACAGCCTTCCACAGACCAAGCGACGCAACTTCTTCAACAAGGCACGTAGCTCACCAAGATTCAGATTTAGAAAATGATTTTCCCTCTTCTTTGGGCACTCAATGCAATGGAGACAATTTCTTCCTAATGGGGGAGGATTGATCCAACTGGATATTGGTAGCCACCCACATGTTCCAAATTCCAACTGGCTCATATTGACAATTTTCAGTTCAACACATTTCTCTGTAATGGGGAAATTTATTTGTAATTGTAGGTTCTATACTTATGGGGTTGTCTTGAATCCCTACTCAACATCTAGGTGAATATTGGTGGCCTCCTACCTAACCAACTAGATTATTTTGTAAGTTTTCATTTCATTACATCTTTCAATACTGCTAGGGCCATTTTGGGGCTCTAAACATAGTTTTATGGGCTTTCCATAGTCAAATTGTAGACATAGTCATATTTTAATGGCATAATTCGCATTTCATGAAAATAACTTTCCAACAGGATATCATGCGCCTAAAAGAGAGATCGTATACAAAATTTACGACCCCAAGAAGTTAATGTACTAACTTACCCCAACGAGACCCACATGACTTTTGACACTTCATCTCCTAGGGTTAGGTTTTTGGATGTATAGGGTTTTGGAATTCATGTTTATCATAAAAATTCCTTTAGAGCCTCATTGTAATCATCTTATTAGAAATGATCATATCCCTCACATCTCTTCTCAGAGATAAAGTTGTCACCATTCTAGCGAGTCTTGCACTCTGTATTTTTACAGTGTTTATACATTTCCTTCATTAATAGAAATCATGTATTGTTGTATTTCTCTATTTCTGGCAATTTTTATGCGTATTTCATTGTAATATCTCTTCTTTCATTTTGTTCCTAAAATAATCCGGATCACTTGAAAACAAAGTAAAACTATGCTTGGGTAGGTTTCATTTTTTCATGATCTTGAAACTATAAAATAAACTATGCTTGAAACCGATTTCATTTTTTAATGATCTTAAAACCGAAAACTAACTATGATTGGGAACTTCCTAATGTAAAGTCAAAAGGTTTCAAGGGAGGATACCCATGGAGGGTTGGTAATTTTCCCCCAACTTGAGAAGATAACGACTGAACTCCAACATGATGTCCAGAGGATAGGGACATGCCCCCCAAGCTTCGTTTCATTCACCGACTCTTCTCCTATTGCCAATTTCTATAACATAATAGAATCCTAGTTACTAATAGGAAAATTTTCACTAGAGAGGGAGGAAGAAAGAGGATCAACTAACCCGGGTGGATGATGTTAGCGTCAAAATTCACTCCTGGATTGTGACAGGAGCAGAGCCCAACACCCATCAGTTTTATGTCATGATAAGTTTAATGGATGATCAAATGGTTAGATACCCAAGACGAAATCACTCTAGCTTAGGGACCAGGTCTGGTATGTAAAGAAAAAAGGAGGTATTGATCTAACTTCAGTCAGTGGGTTGACTATAAAATCAGTAGGTGGAAGACTTGGTGAGAGGAGTGAGCAAAACTACCTCGGGCAACAAGCCTTTTAGCAGTTTGCAGAAGAAAAACTCTAAATGCAAGATCCTCTTGGTTCAGAGTTTCGTGGAACTAAAGGGATGACTTGACTAGATCCTCCAATTCCATGTCATTTAGTGTTGAGAAAATTACAAGACCGATTAGAGACAACGCAGTTGTTACAGTGATCCAACCTACATCATCCTATAACAACTATAACTCGACTGGATCCTCCAATTCTGAGTTGTTTTAACACAGTGAAAACAAGGATATGAAAGAAACTGACATTCATAAGGCAAGAAGTCTCAAGAGTCAATTCATAACCAAAATAACCAGTCCTTCGTTAAAGATTTTACAATCGGGAGCCTTGCTCAACCATCGATTCCTAACAAAATACAAAAAATGAGTACATATACTCAAAAAAATTTTCCTAACATAGGTGTGCTCATACCTCCAAGGCATGGTGTCCCTTCAGTCAAACTCGGATGGATATCCTTCATCATACGCCACCTTAACTATGCATGGCTCTTGCAAGGGGGGTAGTTGAGCCATTAAGTTTTGATTTAGCATGTGCATACTTCTCTGGCTAGTTGAGGACTCGGCATGGCTTCTTTGGAAAAAATCGGCACACAGGACCGTCTCGGGAAAACTGCTTGCTAGATCCTCCATACCTTACACTTAATGAGTGAGGAGACGTTTCAACCAACTCCTCCCACCTTCATTTACTCCCAGCAGGAACCAGGATTGAGACCGAATCAGATTGGCACATGGAGATCGCGATGATCCCTTCTGTGACTAAACTTGATGCTTTTGTCCCCTCTTGCATAGCTTTTTCTATTTCCCAAGTGATCATGGGACATGACCCTATGCTTATCCTCAAAGGTGCTTTCGGCATTTCGGGGTTCATGGATAGGAAGAGATGATCCTTTCTCTTCAAAGTCACGATGGGTGAAATGCTGAGATGGCCTAATTGGGTGCCACGCGTCCCTCTCTAATCTAACGGTCCTGAACTCATTCGGAAATACTGAGGGCCCCAGTCCTAGATGCCTTCGTCACTTCACGTCTTGCGGATGGGAGGGAGATACTCCTTGTGTTTCGAAGTCATGATGGGAGAAAAGGCGAAGAGCCTAATCTCACACCACGTGTCCCTGCGGGATGGATGGCTGAGATCACTTTCGACACTTTCGAACCCTCCTTGCCAAATGATAAACGTTAGTGCCCCTTCTCCAGGCCTATTCCTTTGTGACCAGGTGCCAAAACCATGGGCCTGACTCTGGGTTCTTTCGGCGCTTCATGGTTCGGGGTTTCGAGATGTGAGATGATGAGGAACCTTTACCCTTTGAAATCTCAAATGTCGATATGTCGATGTGACTATATCTTGTGCCACACGTCCCTTTATCAGACGGCTAAGATGATGTCAGTGGCTTCACTATGAAAGTCCTGAAAGGCCCCACCTGTGGCTCAGATCTTACACCACGTGTCTTTCAGATGAACGATCGAGATGGATTTATCATTAAAAGGGGGGGCACCTCCATTCACAGGATCGCTTAACGTGACCTGGTGCTAGGACCGTGGGCTAAGTTCAAAGGTACCTTCAACATTTCGCATTTCGTCAATTTCAGCTGCAATATATGAGAGATCCCTTGTCTCTTAAAATGTTGATTCCCGAAATGTCGATTGGCTTCCACCTGCCCCAACTGAATCGAACGACCCAGATTTTGTCTTGAAATATAGGTGTTATTTCTTGAGCTATATCTCAGGTAACTTGGTAGCCCAAAAATCCCAATGACTGTCGATCATCTCTATATATGGATCTCAGCCACTGACAACAAAACTTCTCCCGCTCGCTTGACTTGTAACCTGAAATGAGATTTTTTCGTGTTGGGCTTGGGCGCTTCTCGCGCAACCTACAGACCTGGGTACTTTTGTGCCCAAAAAAAAAATTGTTGCTAACATTAGGATCCATGGGGGATAGAGTCATCCCTATGATTCTCTAAGAACTCATTTGCAGCTTCAGTGCCTTGCTATTGGGCTATGGAGTCATTTACTATGCCAAAAAATAAAAAATGAAAATAAACAAAGAACCGAAAGGACAATATTTACAAACAAAGGAGCCTTCTAACGCTCAAACAAAACATTTCTTCAGAAAATGCCCATTTACTGGGTTGTTGAAAACCTCTTCACCCTCCAAATCTTGCAACCTGTACGTGTTGTTTGAGAAAACCTCAGAGATTTTGAAGGGGCCGATCCATAGGGCGTCAAACTTATTTTTTTTTCCCTTATCCTATATGGGTGCATCCCACTTAAGAACCAAATCCTCGATCTCAAACTCTTTCTTCTTGACCTTCCTGTCAAAATCTAGTTTGACCTTCTGTTGATGGTCCTAAATTATGTTCATCACCTGCTCTCTGGCCTGCTGGACTTCCACCAGTTGATGAACTCTTTCGATCATGTCATCAGGCTCTTCTTGATAATCGTAGAAGAAATTTTCTACAGGAATGGCTAGCTGAGAAGGGAAAACAACTTCTGCTCCATAAACTAGTTGGAAAGGGGAGATTCCTATAGATCTCTTTGTAGTCACCCGATCGACCCATAGAGAGAATTTCAACTATGAATCCTAGGCCTTTTTGTTGTCCTCCAATAGTATTTTGATGATCCTTATTAGGATTTTGTTGGAGGACTCTACTAAACCATTGCCCTGGGGATAGTATGGGGTGGAGTGAATTAGTTTGATCCTGAATTGCTCACAGAACTTGGCTAATGGCTCAGCCTTGAAAGAGGTTGTGTTATCAGTGAAAATCTTGCTTGGGCAGCCGAATCTTGTGATGAGGTCTTCCAGGAATCCAATGATTACCTTGTGGGAATCACTCTTGTTGGGAATAACTTCTATCCATTTAGTAAAGAAATCTATGGCAGTTACGATTCATCTGTGTTTCCCACTAGAAGCAGGGTGGATTTCTCTAATAAAATCTAGGCCCCATTGCTGGAAAGGTCCCAAAACAACCATAGGATTTAAAGGAAAATACTTGAGCTATTGTTTTCCTAAAAATATTTGACATTTGATACAGGATCTGACCTTTCTGCAGACATCAGTGAATACGGTGGGCCAGTAGTATCCAACCCTGAGGATTTTGTATGCTGTGGCTTTCCAGAAATGATGCCCTCCGCATTGGCTATTGTGAAATTCAACCATGATCCTATCAACCTCTTGTGGATTCATACATTTCAAAAGCACCCCCAGGGAATCTTTCCAATATAAAATTTGATTGATAAGGTAGTATCTAACTGCTTTGAGCTTCAAAGATCTTGCCTTGTTTCTTTGTAGGCCATCTAGAGGATACAACTCGTGTAGAAAATATATGACATCCTTATACCAGGGACATTGAGCCAACAGGGGTTCTTCTTGAGGGTCTATATCAGACTGTTGATCCTATTGATTTCTGAGCATTCATTGATGACACCTACCCCCAAAGCTTTGCAATTTTCTTCAGGCAACAACTTAGATAAAACTTGACCTTTGATTAATTTGGTAGGCCTTATTTCTAAGTCAAACTCAAGGATCTTGGCTATCCACTTACTCCTCCTCCAATCTATGTCAGAATGAATAAGAATTTCTTTAACAGTGGTCGAGGGGACATAGGCAATGATTTTTTACTATAGGACATAGGTTCTAAAGGCTTTGAGATCCTTTACCAGGGCATAGGCCTACTTCTCCATAATTTCGTACCTGATTTCGACATCCCTTAGAGCTCTGATAAAATAGGCAATAGGTTGCTCTAGCCTGGACTCCTTTGTCTGTAATAAAACAACAGACACTGTGTCAGGTGAGGCAAAGGATAAAATAAGGAAATCCTTTGAGTAATCAAAACTGATAAGAACAGGATCTTTAGTCAAGGCCTTATTTATCTGCTCAAAGGAATTTCAATATTCAGCAGTCCACCTTACTTCATTTCCCTTTCTCAACATGACTGTTATAAGATTTACCACCTCAGTAAAGTTAGAAATAAACCTCCTTAGAAAATTAATCTTACCAAGGAAAGATTGGACCTCCTTCTTCGATCTTGGGATTGATAAGACCTGTATTGCCTCAACTCTGCTAGGATCGATCTTGACTCCTTCGACTAATACTATGTGACCCTATAACTTTCCCTCCTTCATGGAGAACCGAGATTTCTTGGGATTCAATGAAATTCTAGAACTTTTACATTTCATAAAAACCTTCCTAAGATGACAACAGTGTTCTTTATCAGATTTGGAAAAGATTGTTATTTCATCTAGGTACATGACCACAAACTTATCCCTTTCCCCTATGAAAGCTATGTCCATGGCACGTTGAAATGTTGCCCCTGCATTCATCAATCCAAAAGGCATTTTAGCATACATGAATGTGCCCCATGGAGTGGTAAATTCCATCTTTTCCCTGTCCTCGGGCAGAACAAAGATTTGATTGTAGCCATAAAATCCATCAATAATGGAAATCCTAGATGCTCATGTTACCCTCTACAATATATGTTCCATTTTTGGTAAGGGGTAATTGTCCTTTCGTGAGCTCCTGTTCAGGTTTCTAAAATCTACACAGAGTCTAATTTTTCCATTCTTCTTCCTTATTGGGACCAAGTTGGCCACCCACTCTAAATATCTCAGTGGCACGATGATCTGGGCCTATAGTATCTTCTTCACTTCCCTCTCCATGATAGGCAGCAGCATAGGATTGATCTGTCTTAGCTTCTGCCTAAATGGCTTTGCCTCCTTTTTCAACGAGATTTTATGCTCAATGAAAAAAGTGTCATATGTTTTGAGATCTTCATAGGTCCAGGAAAAAACATCAGCAAACTCCCTCAATAGTTCAGCGTATTCAGCCCTCTTCTCCTTTATCAGACTTCTGGACAATTTGAAAAACTTGGGTTCATTCTCAGTGCCAATGTTGCACTGAGTTGTATCAGCGTCATCTTATGAGATGTCCCATTTTAATGCCACATCATTTCTATAAAAAGGAATTTCCAAAGGAACCAATCCCCTTGGAATATGATTACTGGGCAGCTGCACAATGTTACGCTCTGCAATCTTATTTAGAAAATTACCCCCATCAAGATTTTCTTCAGAGACAGAGTCTTGGTCAATATGCATCTCTGAAAATTCTTTGACAGTCTCCAAGAATCTTTTGATCTCAAGATCATCCTCGAACACCTTCCAATTTTTGACATTGTCTGGTATGGGGGGCCTATATTTTACTTCCACATCGTATCTGAATTTGGGTGGCAAGGTGTTGACGGGCGAAATTAACCATCTGTCAACTGGGAGAGTGGAACCGGTCCGAGGTTGTCTAAATAACCCAAGCCGTTTGGAATGGACCACCCTTATGAGTTTAACGGCTCCGTTGGCCGCTCTAAGGTCTTTCAAGAAAACCAAAGAGAGAAATGATCTAAGCTAAGTAATCTAAGAAAACTAAACTAAATAAAACAAATTGAAACTAAACTAAAACTGAGTATAACTATTCTAACTATTACATACAATCTACTAATTACTATTATAATAACTCAAATCAACTATCTAATTATCAGCTACAATATTACTTATTCACAAATATACATTATAAACAATTTACACATTTACTTAAAACCTGCAAAACTCATGTGTTCTCTGCCCTAAGACAGCCAAGAATCTCTTTTTTTATTTTTATATTTTATGAAAAAGAAATAAAAACTACTGGAATTAAACAATCTAATATAAATCTAATTAAATTACTATCTATATTAAACTACTTAATAAAAACAGTAAACAATGTACTAATTGACCTGGAAGCACTCCAAGTCTGCCCTGTGTATGATAACTTCTTAAGCTGGTTGGAGGAAGAAATTGACACCATTTAGTCCGTAAGATTCTCGAAAACGATTGGTTGTGCTTCTCCTTGAAGTGTTTTAGAGGACAAACAAGACATAAAAGAAAATCATAACAATCTTCTGATGATAAATTCTTGCAATAAGGGAAACTTATTATGCAGAAAACTTACATATAACAATTCAATTTATGAAGAAGATAAAACTATCATTCACAAAATGAATTAACAATCGTTATGTCTTTTATCTATTTGGAAGAGAAAAGATATGAATCACAGTAATAAAATTATATCATTTGCATTTGATTTAGATAGCTAAAGTAATCATAAACCATAAACAAATTGATATACAACACATGAAAAAAAATGTTGATATATTGAGAAGCTAAAGCTATGACAAAACATCAATTCTGCTCCGGTCTATATCAGAACTCCATATCCTTGTTCTCCCACGAATGAGGATGATGATTATTAAAAAAATCATAAGTATTTATAAGTCTGTCCACAAGGTAAAACTTCCTTGTGGATAATATCAAACTGTTTTACATAATCTGGGAAAAAAATCCCAAAATCAACTAAACTGAGAAAATAAAATGCAAGTGAAATCTCTTAAACATCTCCTAACTGCTCAACAACTCAGTTGCAAATTCGAATTTACCTGCAATAGAATACAAAGATCCAATTAGAAAGATATTTGAGTGACAAAATACAAAAAAAATGATCCTACTGTAGCTAGTCTAAAATAGCATATGGAATCAGATAGCAATCAAAAAAATCTTAAAAAAAATCAAATCCAATTTAATTTTCTTTTCATCATCAAAACAAATTACTAATAATTCAAGTGAAATTATCTTTTAAATTAAACAATATCAAAATAAATGCAATCTAAACAGAGTAAAGAATGCTCTGTTTTCAGTTACCATAAAACATGGTCAAACCTTGACAGGCCTGTTTCGTATCAAACGAAATTAAGCAGTGATTCAAGTCATATGAGATATGATGTAATCTTAATCAATAAAACCATAATTGACTAGAATAGTAATCAATACAATCAGAATCGAAATCATATAAGATATGATTTGCCACAGCATAATTATAATCGAGATCAATTGAACACAAAATAGATTTGTTACAGCTGTAACAATATACATAAAGCTTATGTCGTTTCAATCAACAGTAAAGATAGGCAAGCTTTAGATATTATGCATAAGATTCATCTTGCTGTAATCAAATATGGGACGACTGTTAAGATATAGTCTAAACAAAACCAGTGTAACGGTATTGACCAAAAATCGCCATGGATTTTGATTGCTGGGTGTAACATAGTCAAGATCCAACAGCATTGATAACCATAAGATGGACAGAAATCAAATAAAATCGGGTCTGAGCCAATTATAGAACAATTCATCATCCTGGGCATGATCATTTTTGTTTTGCAAATCCATTCGTAACTGAAAATACACTGTCATTCCAATTCAAAATAGAATAGGGTCGACTGACCACAACAAATTGAATGATTGGGAGTTGTATGACTGTTACGATTTGAATCACTTCACGATTTGGGTAACTATAAAACAAAACCTTTTTTAAACATAATCCAAATCGTATCTGGGCTGGTGAAAGTCATATTTAAATAAAATTGTAACAGACAACCATTTTTTATGTGCATCATAATCGATTTTGATTAAAACATAGATCGTGTTCCAAAATGGAAATGCAAAACAACTTGCAACAGAACATTCAATCGCAACCGATTTAAAACAATCAAATCCATATTATGATTTAATAGAATCAAAA
>JZKD02S1620742.1:99354-110216 GCA_000966675.3 Picea glauca
AGTAAACAATGTACTAATTGACCTGGAAGCGCTCCAAGTCTGCCCTGTGTATGATAACTTCTTAAGCTGGTTGGAGGAAGAAATTCACACCATTTAGTCCGTAAGCTTCTCGAAAAAGATTGGCTGTGATGCTCCTTGAAGTGTTTTACAGGACAAACAAGACATAAAATAAAATCATAACAATCTTCTGATGATAAATTCCTGCAATAAGGGAAACCTATTATGCAGAAAACTTATATATAACAATTCAATTTATGAAGAAGATAAAACTATCATTCACAAAATGAATTAACAATCGTTATGTCTTTTATCTATTTGGAAGAGACAAGATATGAATCATAGTAATAAAATTATATCATTTGCATTTGATTTAGATAGCTAAAGTAATCATAAACCATAAATAAATTGATATACAACACATGAAACAAAATGTTGATATATTGAGAAGCTAAAGCTATGACAAAACATCAATTCTGGTCCAGTTTATATCAGAACTCCATATCCTTGTTCTCCCACGAATGAGGATGATGATTATTACAAAAATCATAAGTATTTATAAGTCTGTCCACAAGGTAAAACTTCCTTGTGGATAATATCAAACAGTTTTACATAATCTGGGAAAAAAATCCCAAAATCAACTAAACTGAGAAAATAAAATGCAAGTGAAATCTCTGAAACATCTCCTAACTACTCAACAACTCAGTTGCAAATTCGAATTTACCTACAATAGAACACAAAGATCCAATTAGAAAGATATTTGAGTGACAAAATACAAAAAAAATGATCCTACAGACTTAGCTATAGAATCATTTGATTATGTAGCTAGTCTAAAATATCATATGGAATTAGATAGCAATCAAATAAAATCTTAAAATAAATCAAATCCAATTTAATTTTCTTTTCATCATCAAAACAAATTACTAATAATTCAAGTGAAATTATCTTTTAAATTAAACAATATTAAAATAATGCAATCTAAACAGAGTAAAGAATGCTCTGTTTTCAGTTACCATAAAACATGGTCAAACCTTGACAGGCCTGTTTCGTATCAAATGAAATTAAGCAGTGATTCGAGTCATATGAGATACGATGTAATCGTAATCAATAAAACCATAATCGACTAGAATAGTAATCAATACAATCAGAATCAAAATCATATAAGATATGATTTGCCACGACATAATTATAATCGATATCAATTGAACACAAAATAGATTTGTTACAGCTGTAACAATATACATAAAGCTTATGTCGTTTCAATCAACAGTAAAGATAGGCGAGATGTAGAGATTATGCATAAGATTCATCTTGTTGTAATCAAATATGGGACGGCTGTTACGATATAGTCTAAACAAAACCGGTGTAACAGTATTGACCAAAAATCGCCATGGATTTTGATTGTTGGGTGTAACATAGTCAAGATCCAACAACATTGATAACCATAAGCTAGAAAGAAATCAAATAAAATTGGGTCCGAGCCAATTATAGAACAATTCATCATCCTGGGCATGATCATTTTTGTTTTGCAAATCCATTCGTAACTGAAAATACACTGTCATTCCAATTCAAAATAGAACAGGGTCGACTGCCCACAACAAATTGAACGACTGGGAGTTGTATGACTGTTACGATTTGAATCACTTCACGATTTGGGTAACTATAAAACAAAACCTTTTTTAAACATAATCCAAATCGTATCCGGGCTGGTCAAAGTCATATTTAAATAAAATTGTAACAGACAACCATCGTTTATGTGTATCATAACCGATTTGTATTAAAACATAGATCGTGTTCCAAAATGGAAATGCAAAACAACTTGCAATAGAACATTCAATCGCAACCGATTTAAAACAATCAAATCCATATTATGATTTAATAGAATCAAAACCAAATCCAAACAAAATTTGATTTACCAAAACAAATTATATACAGCAGTGCATGATTATGTGATAGAGCAGGTCAACGATGTATAGAGTTTATGAATATGCCATATAAATGGGTGAAAGTTATACCAGCGTGGTTGTTGAGGCTATGTCAATTTCGAATTTACAATTGTTGTAGCCGACTCGACATTTTTAAACAGAATTGAACGAGTAGTTTGCTGCTTCTTGTCCGTGGGTTGCACCTTCTTATTATGACCAGTGAGCTTTACCACTTGATCTTCCAAAGCATGGATTCTGGATTGCAACATCGGCACATATAGGTAGTATCTCTCCAACCATAAACCACACTAATCGCATGGTGGAACAGCTGGTTGAGAAGAAGAGGGTTTTGATGAGTCACCGAGGGTTCCATGAGGTATTTCAATGCCAGGAAAATTAGGATCATCCCACAAACAAGGTGGTAAATTCTTGACAAATTCATATGTAGGTTTGTCACATAGCCCTTCTGAGTAGGGATACTCATTTGCAAGAAAATGTTCAATCTCCGAATCAGAATCTTCACTGACCACGATAGGATCAGGGTTAGCAGGGGTTCGAGGTTTATTTCTTGCCATGCGAGAGATCAATTGAGCGTTTTTCTTACCTTTAGAATTAGCACCAGTTTTAGATTTAGGCTTTTTGGCTGTGGGTTTAGCAATTTCGACCTGTTTCGTCACAGACATGGGCAAGTTCGTAGGAGAGTTGGGCAGAGGTTTGGGTAGCAAAACATTGTAAGGCACAGGGGGGATAGGCTTTCTCTCGGTCACCATAGGTTTATGAACTTGTGGTGGGCTTGAGTCTTCAAAGCCATTGCGACTAAGAAAATCACCCCAACAGTCATGACGTAATCCCAACTCATAAACCATAAACATTTTAATTAACCCCAAATGGAAGAGGCTGGTATCGGCCTGGCTGCGTTTGTACCTTTTATCCATATTAAACAGACTTCTATGCAGGTAGTGTGGCGTATTGAGGTCGTAGCCTATAAAAACCATCAATAGACGAAGGTGAAACAAGAAAATGAACCTGTACCTGCCCTCGCAAGTAATGAATTACTTGATTATCATTAGCAGGTCATGCCAGCGATGTTTTAACATTTTTGCAGGCAAACCTTTGTCGCAGGAGTTCACCATTCGGGATTGGAAGAGAAATGTCCACGGGACATCTTCCACCTTGCAACTCTTCGACCACTTCTGTCCCGTAGCAGGCAGACTGGTAGCCGAGCTAAGAAATTGCTCATTAATCTCCAGTTGCACATCCCCAACTTTGGCTCGGCAACCATCGAATGATAACGCAAATTTTTGAGCCATGCTAAGGTTATAACCATAGAATTTCCTTATGAATGGGAGCCATCCACATTTCTCCAGGTCGCTATAAGCGCCATCGAACATCAGAAATGCTTGGCAACCGTTGGGCTTGACTCTTACGACTGGAGCCATGGCTTCTGTGCATAGTAGGGTTTGAATTGAACAAAACAATACACAGGGTCAAAAATGGTTACGGCTAATAGTTGCACAGCTCAAAGGGGAAAGATTAATTGTATGTGTGCGAAGGTGGTGGGATTACCACTGCCATGCAAAACATTAATGGCATAGTACCAACCCTGTTCAATAAATCATAACCAATATTAACATTATTCGGCCAACCCAAGGTTTAAACGGTGGACAATTATATCAATGTGCCAATGTATAGTTTGAAACCATGATAGTTCAATGTAAAATCAAACCCACAAATCAATGCGCCAAGCAACGATTCAAACTATAAAATCGAAATCGAAAAGTTTCATCAATGCACCTTTGTAAAACCTCAAACCATTGCCATTCCATATCAAATCAAACTTATAATATTACCAATGCGCTTGTTGCATAGTCAAATGTTTAGATTCAAATTTTTTAGAACATTGCAACAAAAGATCTCATAAAATCGATAAGTCAAGATCTCATAACAATAAGGATCATAGCATATAAAACCAAAATCAATCATAACCCTTATAGGATCAAATGTAACCAATAAATTTTCATTCTCAATGGCTTATTAATTGAATTGTGCAATTAAAGTGAAATGGACATAGTTTGAAAAGATCACTCCAACCACGTAATAACAAACCAAGGGTAGGTGCCTTCCAGAATATCGATGAGAAGATGATAACAGTCCAAATAACGATGGAGGGGTTTTCACACTTTCAGTTGTGAAAACTGAATCGAAAATAAATTGCAATTTTCGCAAGAAATAAATAAATGTCTAGTTGCAAAATGCGACGATGACTTGTCGTTTAGAAGACAATAGGTGTAGGCATCTTTTTAGGGAAATTTTTAAAAAAATGAATTGGCTGCCAACACAAGGGAACTTTGAAATTGCTTGCTGATGTAGCCAAGGAATCTGCCACTGTGTTCTTCTCTCTTGGGACGAAAGAAATATTAAATGCTGAGAAGAAACTGTCAATTAGGTCCCATACCTCATTTATGTAACTCCTGAGTCGAGGATGCTTGGCTTGATAAACGTTTCTGATCTGCTGGACTATCAATTCTGCATCTATGAACACTACTACCTCCTGAATTCCCATCTCTTTTGCAGCCCTTAAACCTAGAAAAAGAGCTTCATATTTTGCCACATTATTAGTTTCTTAAAATTCAATCTTGTATGACAAGGATATGGCTTCCTGACATGGTGACACAAAGACCACTCCAGCGCCAGTGCCTTCACTAGAATCAGCTCCGTCGAAAAACATTTTCCATATGGAGGTGTTTGGAGGAGGTGTCCCATAATCAAGTAAGGTTTTCTTTCTGATTTGGAAAGGGGCTTTAGGAGCATCAGTGATCTACAATAAGCTAGACCCCAAATTAGTGTCAAGTGCACAGATGGGATGATTGGTGGGGTTTGTTTCATCACTAACAATATAGGCTAGTTGGGCCTCTCTGTACAACCTCCTGTGTTCCCCTCCAAATACTAGAATGGTGGCATATGTGAGATCCATCTGTAATGTTCCTCCAAGATTTTTAATCCAAGACCTAGACAACAACATGCCAAACTTGGGGGGAACATCATCTACCACAATGTCCATGACCACACTCTTCATTGGCAGCTGAAATAAAGAGACCACCAAATCTTTGATGAATCCAAGACATTACACCCTCCTTGAATTAAAAGAGTACAAATCATGATAAGCCTTTGTCACTTCCAGTCCCAATGCTTCCATGACTATTTTGGGCATAAGGTTGTGGGAAGCCCCTGAATCCATGAGGAAATTATGCAACACTTTATCATGTATGTTCAAGGAGGTGTAGAAGGGAGGGGATGAATCATCTCTATCTTATACCATGGGACCTAGGACAACTGTTGTCTTTTCATCTTGGAGATTTATCGAGTCCATGGAAGGCTGGGGGGGCTCAGATTGTAGCAGTTTGGAGAGGGACCTTTTGAAATCTTCATTTTTAACTAGTTCAAATAGGGGTATAGGAATTCTAATATTCTAAATATCATGCTCAAAACTAAAGGAGGAGAGAGACTTAGGAGCTTCCCTTACCTCGGAGGCAGGCTCCTTGGCTACTGGTGAAGCATTTTGAGATTTCTTTTCTTTAGTACTAGTTATTGCAACTTTAGTAGGCCTTTCCGCTATGAGGGGTTGATCCTGGCTATCAAAGTTTCCTTCTTTATTTTTTGATCTGAGATTGTATCTGTTAGGGGTGTTGTTGGCCTTTTCCCCTTTACTAAACTCGTTGATTTGAGTGTTGATAAGGGATTCTTCATATGAAGATTGAGTCAAATGAGAAAACGAGGAAGTGTCCTCTATGCAGTGGATTTCAGGGTCGAGTTCATCCACCTCCTCCCCTTCCTCATGAGAAACTAGGCTATTCTAGAGAGGGGTCTAAATCCTCTGATCATCCCTGTCTCTACTTCTTTGTTCCTTTGGAAAAGTCTGTGGCATATGGTTACCATGCCTCTTGAAACCTCTGTTATCAATATCTTGGGGGTTTCTGTACGTGGGATTCGCCTCTAACTCCCACTTATCCATCCTATCCAAAAGGGATTTTAGTGTTTTAGCCACCTCATCCATCTGAAGGGGAAGGGGAGAGGAATGGGATGAGGAGGCCTCTATTCTTCTTCTGGATACATCTCTATCAGCCTTATTCCTGAGTCGATCAAAAACCAATATGTTAGACTCTACTTCCACTGCTATGTTCTGCATGTGAGCCAAGGTGGTGGTTCTCCTTTCCCTCAATAGGAGGTAGAAATCAGGATCAAAAGTGTTGCCATAAGTGATCTTTGCAGAAGGTTCATATGGATTTATCTCAGTGGGGATATTATTTTACATTTTATTAAATCTTTTGGAGAAGTCAGAGACAAACTCTCCTTCCTTTCTCTTCAAAGACCCAAACTTAGTCTTGTAATACATGAAGTTCTTTTTGTCTCCCCATTGTCTCAAAAAGGCACTATCCAAAGCCTCAATCCCATCAATATATCCAAGAGGTAGGGCCCTAAAGCATTTTCTAGCCTCGCCTTCAAGACTATGGATGAAAATCCTCATCCATACATTTGCATGCATGATAATATGGGCTTCTGTAAAACTGTAGAAGGCTTCAAGGTGTTCTTCTGCAGCTATGTCCCCTTCGCCCGTAAACTTGGGCAACTGCTTGAGGTAGCCATCTGCTGGAAGGGCATTGAGAGGCTGAGGTAACACAAGGTGAGAATACCTAGTAGCTATAATAAACTCTATTCTAGTCATGGGGGGATTTTCTCCTGCCATAGGAATATTAGGTGGAGGAGAACTTGGAGGAGAAGGAGTTCGAGAAGGAGATACTGGGAATGAGCTTCTAGGAAACAATGGGGGATTTAGGGAGAAGGCTAATGGGCTTGAGTCAGCAGATGATTCTATCTGTGTAGAAGTGGTAACAGTAACAAGAGGAGGAGTGGTAAATCTAGGAGTGGGGAAGTCTCCTGTGGTCCTGGGTCTATGCCAAGGTACGACTTCAAGGGAAAGGGGAGTGAAAAGGATTTCTCCCTCTAATCCAAAACTGGGAGGGGAAAACTCAACAGGAACACTCCCGAAATTCAGGAAATGGGAAACTTCAAAAACAGGTCTGCTAGGAAACTGAGGAGGAGAAAATGGAGCTTCTACAAAAGGAGATGGAGGATTACTTGGTTCAGCGATGGAAGTTTCTCCTTTAGAGGCCTTTCCTTTTCTGAAAATCACCTCCGGATCAGCTACAGGTGTAGCTAGAGGCAGCTGTGGATGAGACCGCATATGTCTGCCTCTGGAAGACACAACTAAAACAACAGGTTCTCTCCATTGGAGTCGTCACAATGGAGTTTCCAAGTGCATAGTAGAAATCTTCAAAGGCTTTGATGCCTAATGCACCTTCATAATTAGAGGCTCAATGTCGTTCAATCTTGGGGAAAATTTTCAACTTCGTTCCTCGCAACGGCACCAGAAATGTTAGCGTCAGAAGTCACTCCTGGATTGCGATAGGAGCAGAGCCCAACAACCATCAGTTTTATGTCATGATAAGTTTAATGGATGATCAAATGGTTAGAGACCCAGGAAAAAATCACTTTAGCTCAAGGACCAGGTTTGGTATGTAAAGAAAAAAGGAGGTCTTGATATAACTTCAGTCAGTGGGTTGATTGTAAAATGAGAAGGTGGAAGACTTGGTGAGAGGAGTGAGCAAAACTACCTCAGGAAATAGGCCTTTCAGAAGTTTGCAGAAGAAAAAATCTAAATGAAAGATCCTCTTGGTTCAGATTTTTGGGGAACTGAAGGGATGACTTGACTAGATCCTTCAATTCCAAGCCATTCAGCGTTGAGAAAATTACAAGACCGATTAGAGACAACACAGTTGTTATAGTGATCCAACCTACATCATCCTATAACAGCTACAACTCGACTAGATCCTCCAATTCTGATCTGTTCTAACACAGTGAAAACAACGATATGAAAGAAACTAACATTCATAAGGCAAGAAGTCTCAAGAGTCAATTCATAACTAGAATAACCAGTGCTTCGTTAAAGCTTTTACAATCGAGAGCCTTTCTCAACCATCAATGCCTAACAAAATACAAAAACTGAGTACATATACTTAGAAAAAATTTCCTAACAGAGGCGTGCTCGGACCTCCAAGGCATGGCATCCCTTCATTCAAACTTGGGCAGATATCCTTCATCAAACGCCACCTTAACTGTGCATGGCTCTTGCAAGGGGGCTAGCTGAGCCATTAAGTGTCGAGTTTGTCTGTGCAAACTTCTCTGGCTAGTCGAGGACTCGGCATGGCTTCTTTGGAAAAAATCAGCACACGGGACCATCTCAGGCAGACTTCTTGCTATATCCTCCATACCTTACACTTAATGAGTGAGGAGAGGTTTCAACCACCTCCTCCCACCTTCATTTACTCCCACCAGGAACCAGGATTGAGACCAAATTAGATTGGCACCTAGAGATCACAACGATCACTTCTATGACTAAACTCGATGCTTTTGGCCCCTCTTGCACAACTTTTTCTATTTCCCAAGTGATCATGGGCCATGACCCTGTGCTTATCCTCAAAGGCGCTTTCGGCATTTTGGGGTTCGTGGATAGGAAGGAGATGATCCTTGCTCTTCAAAGTCGCGATGGGAGAAATGTCAATATGTCCTAATTGGGTGCCACACGTCCCTCTCTGATCTGACGGTCCTGAACTCATTCGACGATACTGTGGGCCCCAATCCCAGATGCCTTCGGCACTTCACGTCTCACAAATGGGAGGGAGCTACTCCTTGTGCTTCGAAGTCGTGATGGGAGAAAAGGCAAAAAGCCTAATCGCGCACCACGTGTCCCTGCGGGATGGATGGCTGAGATCTCTTTTGGCACTTTGGGACCCACCTTGCCAAATGATAAACGTTAGCACCCCTTCTCCAGGCCTGTTCCTTTGTGACTAGGCTCCAAAACTGTGGGCCTGACTCTGGGTTCTTTAGGCGCTTTGAGGTTCGGTGTTTCGAGATGTGAGATGATGAGGAACCTTTACCCTTCAAACTCTCGAATGCCAATATGCCAACATGACTAGATATTGTTCCATGTGTCCCTGGATCGGACGACTGAGATGACGTCGATGACTTCACTATGAAAGTCCTGAAAGGACCCACCCATGGCTCATATCTTACGTCACATGTATTTCAGATGAACGAACGATATGGATTTATCATTAAAAGGGGGGCCACCTCCATTCACAGGCTTGCTTGACGTGATCTGGTGCTAGGACCGTGGGCTAAATTCAAAGGTACCTTTTGCATTTCTCATTTTGGCAATTTCAGCTACAGTAGATGAGAGATCCCTTGTCTCTTAAAATGTTGATTCCGGAAATGTCGATTGGCTACCACCTACCCCAACTGGATCAGACAACCCAGATTTTGTCTTGAAATATAGGTGCTATCTCTTGTGCTATATCTCAGGTAAATTGGTAGCCTCGAAATCCCGATGACTGTCGATCAGCTCTATAGATGGATCTCGGCCGTTGACAACAAAACTTTTCCCACTCGCTTGACTTGTAACCTGAAATGAGATTTTTCCATGCTACGCTTGGGCGCTTCTCGTGCAACCTGTAGACCTAGGTACTTTTGTGCCCAAGACAAAAATTGTTGCTAATAGATGAAATGAAGGTTCATGTAGGAGTTCTAGTGAAATACTCGACTCAATGAGAGAGATGACTATTTCATGTTTTAACGAGATTGACATAGGAATAGAACTATGCTCATAACCTCTAGTTTCAATTCCTAGACCTCTATTTTATTTTTTAATGATCTTGAAACAAACAATAAAAATGATGTTAGTAACTCTCTATTTCATTTTTTAATGATCTTGACATAGAAAAGAGAACTACTCTCACAACTAGTTTCATTTTTGAACGATCTTAAAATCAGAAAATAAACCATACTCATGAATCCAACTTGATCATGGATTCCCATAGAACAATTCTATGGAAGGAATACATGTCAAGGGACATACCTTGATCATGGATTCCAAGAGATCTTTGTATGGAAGAACAATTCTCTAGAAGGAATACATATTGAGGGCCACAGTAGGGGTAGGGAGATTAGGATCTAATAACCCTATTGAAGACATCACCATGTCAACTACTGGATCTAGTCAGAAGAATTTGAGCATATTGTGAGAGGATCATTCTCTTCGATAGTTGAAAACATCGGACAAGTTGCCACATAATTAACCTGTGGTGGGGTGGATATCATTGTATTGGGAACATTTAGGGAAGTCATACGATGATCAGGACTAATAAATGAACTCTAATCAATAGTCATGATGTTTCCATTATAAGGAAAAGACAACACTCAAAATATTGTGGACACGATATTTTTCATGGAATATACATAGTCTCTCTCGAGGAGTAAATTAAAATCCAAGGGTCCTTGGACTATCATCACTTAAATATGGAAAATTTTCCCTCCTAAGGTAACCGTTAACAGAGGAAGGATCCCTAAAGATTCACTATCTCTTCTATCAAAAGCTAACAAATTATAGGTAACAGGCACAATATGAGGGGAACCCAGAGCTTGCCAAGTGGTTGAAGATAAAATACTTATAGAATCACCTTCATCTACTATAGTGTGACATATGTTTATATTTCAAACCTTCACAATGATTTCAAAATTCAAGTAGGAAGGAAGGAGAGGTCTCATCATTCTAATCCAATCAAAGGAAATTACCTCAATACTTGGAGGGGGTTCTATGGGAATGGGTAAAATCCCCCCTATTCTAGAACAATCTAAAGAGATGAGAAAAACCTAAGCAGAGAAAAACCTAAGCAGTATCCACTTCACTCTTCAAAGGAAGAGTGGGATTGACCAATGATGGAATCAAATTGACCACTTTAACTTCACTCTTCAAGGGAAGAGTGGGATCAATCGATGACGGTGTTGGATTGACCACTTGAACTTCACTCTTCAAAGGAAGAGTGG
>JZKD02S1620742.1:110226-142960 GCA_000966675.3 Picea glauca
GGTCTTTGGATCTTCAACTCCCTTGAGTTGAAATGGGTACTTGATTCCCAGCTGGAATCTCACAAAACATATAACCATGGGTTCTTCTTAGAAGCCACACCCACGCAAATAGGTGTTAGGAATCAACCTCCACTCCTCGTGACCACTAGCCCATAGACTTAACCCCAAAAGGGCGAGTCTGGTTTTGTGACTTTGTGATTCCTATTTTTGAGTTCCCTGACTCCTTCAGATCCTGAAACCCTGAAATGGGCTAACAGGTCTTTATCTCCTCCCTTATGCCTCAACCATATGACCTCAATCAAGTCCTAGGGTCCACCTCTGAGCTCTTCATGATTTCATGAATCGTGAGTTCACGATGTGACTCTTCTCCTTTTCCCCAAATTCTGAACTCACGACTTCCTCTCCCTAGATCGACAACCCTGAAATTCCACGATTTGATGGTCCAGATTTTATCAGAATTCGTATCAGGATTTCACAACTCAAGATCTCCAAGTCATGACCTTCTCCACACTCTGACTCCCAAAATGTCGAAATCCCAAACCACAAGATCAACGAATCCCGTTGATACAAATCCAACGACGACTATTCCTCCTGATATTATGAGTGTTGAAAGACACTTGTCCTTAGCTTCTCCACTGATCCACCAGATCCAACGGTCCATGGAAAATTGGTAGTTCTCCCTCTGAGAATTTCAACCGTCCATTCAAACTTTTGACGCTCCTAGCCAAATAACTCGACGTCTCCTTCTGAGCTTGATTTCTGTGAGGTAACTCCAGCCTCATCTTTCCTTTGAACGCTTTGAAGTCTCTATCCATCCTGAGCTTGATTCTTGCTTCAAACTCAAGGGTTTCAAGGGATTTTTCCCGCACTCCTGGAGGCTTCATGATAACCTCTAATTATCTGAGTTCTCCAATTCTGTGTACTCCTTGTGACAGAAGTTCTTCAACCTCTCACTGGGTTGGAAAATTCTAAGACTTCAACCTGCCTGTGCACACCTTGCATGACTCTTTGTTATACTTGCACTTCTCCTGGTATGAAAAACAACAGTATCTCTCATGATATTTTCTAAGGTAAAACTTAGAACTTGTCAACGCACTCCTTGCGGACTTTCACTTCACTCCTTGCAGGAATTGTCAGGAAGAGAAACAATTGAAACTCACACTCTCCCTCTCAAAGACTTCATACATTCAACATGAAATCATACACACAAGCATTGAAACACATGCATAAAATAGCATATAAGAAAACTGTAAACATACCATTCAATAGATGCAAACAATATTCATCACAACACCATGAGATTGAGTCAAAGCATTCTTATATTAACTCAAGTCCTTATGTACATGGGTTCTAAAGAAACAACTATTTGCTTATACAACTTCTACAGACTCTGTTCTTCTCTTCTCTCTTATTCTCTTGATCTACATCTATATTATTACAATTGAGAATAATGATACATTACAAATACATACGAGGCATATTTCTAAATTTTTCCCTCCTACATCTCTAAGCTATATAATCGAAATAACATCCTATAGGTACTTTACATTTATTACATTAAATGCCTCCAACAAATAGATGAGGGAAACCGATCAAGATCTGGGTTACAATCTCTAAACCATAAAATAAAAAATATATTTTCCAAATATTACATTAATACTTCATCCTTTCAAATTCAAAACATCCTCAAAACACATGCCGATGCACATCCAGTTGTCCTCCACTTTGTTGGCTTGCTTACGATGCTCTTGCATCATACTCCTCTGGCTGAAAAAATTCATGGGCTCCTATCCATGTTTCTGGATCTTTGCTTTTCCTTCCCAACTGGCATCTTCAATCGGGTGTCCCTTCCACTTTATCAAATATTCAAAATAAATATTTCTCTGGATCTTCTTACTAGCTCTCTAATCAGTGATATTTTCTATCTGCAGATTTTCAGCTACAAGCATCTATTTGACCCATTGAACTTCCTTTTGGCTCTCTTCTCCATCTGCTTCATCTGTTTTGTAAGGATATAGATATGCTATGTCGAATATGGGTGATATTCCCACATCATCTGGCAATTCTATCTCATAAACATTTGTCTCAAATTTTATCAGAATCTTACACGGCCCTATCTTTTTCATTTTCAGCTTGTTATACATTCCCCTTGGGAATATTTCCTTTCTTAGATGTGCTAAGACTAAGTCTCCCACTTCAAACTGAATCTCTCTTATGTGTTTATTTGTTCTGTGCTTATATTCCAGGTTGGAATTCTGCAATCGCTCTGTAATCTTGTTGTGAAGCTCTTGCATCTCTACTACAAAGTCCTTCTCTCTAGCACTTATGAACTCATGTTGATATAGGTCCCTCAACTCAGATATGCCTCTTGGTTGCATTCCATACATTATATCGAATGGGATCTATCCTGTGCTCTGGTTAGGTGAGTCATTATATGAAAATTCCACTTGTGGAAGAATCTAATCCAATTGACTGTGATGTTCAGCTACTAGAATCCTCAACAAGTCCCCCAAACTTCAATTTACTACCTTAGTATGTCCATTCGTCTGAGGGTGATATGTTGAGCTAAAAGATAAAAAAAATCCCATCTTCTTCCATAGTTTCCTCCAGAAATGACCAACAAATTTGGCATCTCGATCTAAAACAATACTCTTGGGTAAACCATGAAGTCAAACAACTTCTTTGAAAAACAGATTTGCAACGTGTGTTACATCACTGGTTTTCTAACATGGAATAAAATGTGCCATTTTTGAGAATCTGNATGGAAAATTGGTAGTTCTCCCTCTGAGAATTTCAACCGTCCATTCAAACTTTTGATGCTCCTAGCCAAATAACTCGACGTCTCCTTCTAAGCTTGATTTCTGTGAGGTAACTCCAGCCTCGTCTTTCCTTTGAACGCTTTGAAGTCTCTATCCATCCTGAGCTTGATTCTTGCTTCAAACTCAAGGGTTTCAATGGATTTTTCCCACACTCCTGGAGGCTTCATGATAAACTCTAATTATCTGAGTTCTCCAATTCTGTGTACTCCTTGCGACAGAAGTTCTTCAACCTCTCACTGGGTTGGAAAATTCTAAGACTTCAACCTGCATGTGCACACCTTGCATGACTCTGTGTTATACTTGCACTTCTCCTGGTATGAAAAACAACAGTATCTCTCATGATATTTTCTAAGGTAAAAGTTAGAACTTGTCAACGCACTCCTTGCGGACTTTCACTTCACTCCTTGCAGGAATTGTCAGGAAGAGAAACAATTGAAACTCACACTCTCCCTCTCAAAGACTTCATACATTCAACATGAAATCATACACACAAGCATTGAAACACATGCATAAAATAGCATATAAGAAAACTGTAAACATACCATTCAATAGATGCAAACAATATTCATCACAACACCATGAGATTGAGTCAAAGCATTCTTATATTAACTCAAGTCCTTATGTACATGGGTTCTAAAGAAACAACTATTTGCTTATACAACTTCTACAGACTCTGTTCTTCTCTTCTCTCTTATTCTCTTGATCTACATCTATATTATTACAATTGAGAATAATGATACATTACAAATACATACGAGGCATATTTCTAAATTTTTCCCTCCTACATCTCTAAGCTATATAATCGAAATAACATCCTATAGGTACTTTACATTTATTACATTAAATGCCTCCAACAAATAGATGAGGGAAACCGATCAAGATCTGGGTTACAATCTCTAAACCATAAAATAAAAAATATATTTTCCAAATATTACATTAATACTTCATCCTTTCAAATTCAAAACATCCTCAAAACACATGCCGATGCACATCCAGTTGTCCTCCACTTTGTTGGCTTGCTTACGATGCTCTTGCATCATACTCCTCTGGCTGAAAAAATTCATGGGCTCCTATCCATGTTTCTGGATCTTTGCTTTTCCTTCCCAACTGGCATCTTCAATCGGGTGTCCCTTCCACTTTATCAAATATTCAAAATAAATATTTCTCTGGATCTTCTTACTAGCTCTCTAATCAGTGATATTTTCTATCTGCAGATTTTCAGCTACAAGCATCTATTTGACCCATTGAACTTCCTTTTGGCTCTCTTCTCCATCTGCTTCATCTGTTTTGTAAGGATATAGATATGCTATGTCGAATATGGGTGATATTCCCACATCATCTGGCAATTCTATCTCATAAACATTTGTCTCAAATTTTATCAGAATCTTACACGGCCCTATCTTTTTCATTTTCAGCTTGTTATACATTCCCCTTGGGAATATTTCCTTTCTTAGATGTGCTAAGACTAAGTCTCCCACTTCAAACTGAATCTCTCTTATGTGTTTATTTGTTCTGTGCTTATATTCCAGGTTGGAATTCTGCAATCGCTCTGTAATCTTGTTGTGAAGCTCTTGCATCTCTACTACAAAGTCCTTCTCTCTAGCACTTATGAACTCATGTTGATATAGGTCCCTCAACTCAGATATGCCTCTTGGTTGCATTCCATACATTATATCGAATGGGATCTATCCTGTGCTCTGGTTAGGTGAGTCATTATATGAAAATTCCACTTGTGGAAGAATCTAATCCAATTGACTGTGATGTTCAGCTACTAGAATCCTCAACAAGTCCCCCAAACTTCAATTTACTACCTTAGTATGTCCATTCGTCTGAGGGTGATATGTTGAGCTAAAAGATAAAAAAAATCCCATCTTCTTCCATAGTTTCCTCCAGAAATGACCAACAAATTTGGCATCTCGATCTAAAACAATACTCTTGGGTAAACCATGAAGTCAAACAACTTCTTTGAAAAACAGATTTGCAACGTGTGTTACATCACTGGTTTTCTAACATGGAATAAAATGTGCCATTTTTGAGAATCTGCCGACTACCATAAATATGGAATCACAACCTCTGTGTGTCCTTGGCAGTCCCAACAAAAAATCTATGCTTACAGCGTCCCATGGCCTCTGTGGTACTAGCAATGGTTGATACAATATTGTATTTTGTCTTCTCCCCTTTGCATGCTGGAAAATTCTACATATGTTCACAAACTTCTTGACATATGTTATCATCCCTGGATAATAGTAGAATTTTTTTAGTTGCGCAAATGTTTTTTCATGGCTGAAATGTCCAGCCAATCCACCACTATGTTTTTCCTTTAAAAGGTTTTCTCTCATAGAACTCTTTGAGATACACAACTGATTTCCTTTGAATAATAGTCCATCCTAGATTAAATATTCAATCCATTGGCTTCTGTCTCTCAGAACAAGATTCTCACATGCTTCATAATCATCCTAAAAATCTGAATCATCTCTATACATATCCTTAAGGCTATCAAAACCTAAGGTCTTCACACAAAACTCCTGCAAAATCAAACATTTCCCGCCCAATGCATCAACAACCTTATTAACAGTTCCAGAAATGTGCTTTGTAAAAAAAGTAAAGTTCCACATAAATTCAACCCATTTTGCATGTTTTTGGTTCAATTTATCCTATCTAGTTACGAATTGTAAAGCATGGTTGTCATTGTACAAAACTAACTCTTTTAGAACCAAGTAGTGCCTCCATTTCTTCAGTGCTTGTATGATTGCATAAAACTCTTTATCATACATGGAATAAGTTCTCTTAGCATCATTCAATGTCTCACTAAAGTATGCAACTGTTATATTGTCTTGACTTAAGACTGCTCCAATCACAAATCCACTTGTGTCACATCTCACTTGAATTTTTTTACTGAAATCTGGTAGAACCAGAACTAGTTTTTCAATTATCTTCTCTTTCAACAACTTAAAACTTTTCTCTGCTTCCTCTGTCCAATGAAAATATTTATGTATTTTCTTGACTATGTCCATCATTGGTGCACTAATTCCACTCAAATTTCTGATGAACTTCCTATAAAAACTGGCTAATCCATGGAAGCTTCTGACTTCAAATATATCCCTTGGCGATGGCCATTCTTTGATCGCTTTTACTTTCTCAGGATCCATCTTCAACTCATTCAAAGAGATAACAAAACCCAAATAAATGAGTTATGTCTTCATGAAAGATGACTTCTTCAGATTTATCAACAACTTCTCTTTTTGCAACCTCCTCATCACTAGAGTTAGGTGTCTCAAGTGTTCTTTTTCAGTCTTACTGAAGATCAGTATATCATCAAGATACACAATTACATGTTTTCCAATGAAATATTTCAAGACTTTGTTCATCAATCTCATAAAAGTACTTGATGCATTCATCAAACCAAATGACATGACAAGCCATTCATACAATCCTTCATTTGTCTTGAATGTTGTCTTCCATTCATCACCTTCCCTCATTCTAATCTGATGATATCTGCTTTTCAAATCATTTTTTGAAAAAAACTTTGCTCCACTCAAGAAATCCATCAAGTCATCCATCCTCGGTAAACGGAATCTATACTTGATGGTGATTTTGTTTATATCCCTTGAGTCTATACACATTCTCCATCCACCATCCTTCTTTGGACTTAACATTGTTGGCACAACGCATGGACTCAAGCTTTCCCTTATCAACCTTTTGTGCATCAAATCCTGGACTTTCCTTTTCACTTTTTCATTCTCATGCGAGGTCAATCTGTACACTGCTTTGTTTGGAAAACTCACTCCTAGTGTAAGGTCAATGTGATGGCTTATACTTATGATGGGCAGTAACGAACAAGGTAAATTGTCCACCACTATATCAGTGAAATTCTCCATCATTTCCTAAATTTTCTCTGGTATATTATCTATCAAAGTATTGTTCAAGATGACTATAGGTTTTATCACCACAACAAACTACATTTCTTCTTCTTTCTTGAATTCATCCAGAATCTCTTTCCCACTCATGAGAAGTATAGTATTGCTTGTTTCTTATTTCACCTTCTTGTCTTCAATTGGCAACAACATGTGTGTCCTACCATTCTTTTCCAAGGTGTATGTGTTCTTTCTCCCATCATGAACAACATTCCTGTCATATTTCCATGGTCTCCTCAACAAAATATGACAGACATCCATGGGAATAACATCACATAAAATTTCATCTCTATATCCCCCTATCTTAAATTCAACTAAACATTGTTTAGTGATTGTTACCTGATGTCCTTTTTGCAACTGCAAAACCTTGTATGGGATCGGATGTGCAATTGTTTCCAATTCCATCTTCTCCACCATTTCTATGGATACTAGATTATTTGTACTTCCACTGTCCACTATCACCTTGCATACCTTGTCCTTGGTCTTGCAAGCAGTTCTAAACAAATTGTTTCTTTGGACTAGATTCTCTATCTCCTTCTTTGGCTTCAAGAGAATTTTCCTCATCATTAAGGATCTTCCGCCTTCTCCATATTCTACCTCAACATTTCACCTTTGCGCTTCTAAAATGTGAGCTTCTCCTCCTCCATCCCTTTTTCTATCGAAAAAATTCAAAAGATTTTTGTCCTATCTTTCCACAGACAAAACACTTTATTTCACCACCTTTGCCTCTTCCTCTTCCTCTTGCTCGAGGAAAAGTGTTTCTATCGGCATGATGTCCTCCTTGTGAGCTTCCTCCCCTTTTTGTGTGGTTATAAGGCTTCTTTTATTCATCCTTGGGCTTCTGTACTCTGTCCTAAGCAATTGCTTTGCCTCTACTCTGACTTCAACCTCTACCCTTTTGACCTTGCTTTTGGGCCTTTTTTAATTCTTCCTTTGAAGAAATTCGATAAGCATATTCCATGTTTCTAATTGTCACCATGTTCATCTCATATTGAATTTCATATCTCAAGCCATTCATGTATTTGGAAACTTTTGCATCATCACTCTCATGACAACTTGCTCTTATGTTGAGCCTGTAAAACTCCTCAGTGTATTCCTTCACTGTCATCCCCTTCTATCTCAAACTCTGCATTCATCAAAACATATCAATTTGGTAATCTATGGGTATAAACTTGTCTTTCATATTTGCAACCATCTTATCCCAGCTTTTGATTCTTTGCTTTCCTTTGCAATGCCTATCAGCCTGCAGTTCATCCCACCACAGTGTTGCATGCCCTTTCAGTCTAGTAAAAACATGTTTTACTTTCTTATCTTCTTCGAGATCCTCATAGTCGAATTATTTATCCAAAGCTCTAAACCAATCTAGCAGCTCCTCAACGTCTAAGTTTCCTTCATACATCGGGATATCCATTTTTTCTCTGGCCCCTATTCTTGCAACAACTTTGAATAGACGTTCCTCTATGGCATCTTCGGCTACAACTTCTTCTTTAGCTTCAGCTTCATTTTCACTTTCAGCCTCACTAATATCTCCAGTATCATTTTTTCTCCTCTTTGATGTCTCCATAACATCAAATCGAGAATGAAGTTCTTTGATTTCCCTTTCCACGGTTGGATCGGGCATGGGTCTATCTTGATGTCTTCTTGGTGGCATTGTTTAAGTCTATTCCACACATAATTTAAATCACAACTTGCCTTATGTCTCCCTTGTTTACTGAAAACAATGATTGTAAGCTTTGATACCACCTGGCGCAGCACCCGTACCTCAGTAAGTTCTGTTTGACCTCCCAGTATTTGGATCTTCAACTCCCTTGATCCGAAATGGCTCCTTGATTCCCAATTCGAATCTCCCAAAACATATAACCATAGGTCCTTCTTAGAAACCACGCCCATGCAAACAGGCACTAGGTGTCAACCTCCACTCCTCATGACCATTGGTGTGACCACAGACTTAACCCCAAAAGGGCACATTGGTTTTTGCAACTTCATGATTCTTGTTGTTGAGTTCCTTGACTCCTTCATATCTTGAAACCCCGAAATTGGCTAATGGGTCTTTAGCTCCTCCCTTATGCCTCAACCATATGAACCCAGTCAAGTCTTGGGGTCCACCTCCAAGAACGTTGGTATTTCATGACTCGTGAGTTCACAATGTGACTCTTCTCCTTTTCCCCAAAGTCTAAACTCGTGATTTCCTCTCCTCAGATCGATGACCCTGAACTTCCACGATTTGATGGTCCAAATTTTGTCAGAATTCTACGTATCAGAATTTCGCAACTCAAGATATCCAAGTCATGACCTTCTCCACACTCCGACTCCCAAAATGTCAAAATCCAAAACCACAAGATCAACGGCTCTCGTTGATCCAAATCTAATGATGACCATTCCTCCTAATCTTACAAGTGTTGAAAGACACTCAGCCTTAGCTTCTCCACTGATCCACCGGATCCAACGGTCCACGGAAAATCAATTATTCTCCATCTGAGAATTTCAACCGTTCATTCAGACTTTTGATGCTCCTAGCCAAATAACTCGACGTCTCCTTCTTAGCTTGATTTCTGCGAGATAAATCTAGCCTCGTCTTTCCTTCGAACGCTTCAAAGTATCTATCCCTCTTGAGCTTGGTTCTTGTTGGAAACTCAATGGCTTCAAGGGATTCTTTCCACACTCTTGGCAGCTTCATGATAACCTCTGATTATTTGATTTATCCAATTCTGTGCACTCCTTGCAATAGAAGTTCTTCAACCTCTCACTGGGTTGGAAAAGTCTAAGACTTCAACCTGCCTATGCACACCTTGCATGGCTCTTTGCTATACTTTCACTTATGTTGGTATGAAAAACAACGGTATCTCTCCTAAGATTTTCTAAGGTAAAACTCATAATTTGTCAATGCACTCCTTGCAGACTTTCATTGCACTCCTTGCAGGAATTCTCAGGAAGAGAAACAATTGAAACTCACACTCTCCCTCTCAAAGACTTCATACATTCAACATGAAATCATACACACAAGCACTGAAACAAATGCATAACAGAGCATATAAGCAAACTGTAAACATACCATTCAATAGATGCAAACAATATTCATCACAACACAATGAGATTGAGTCAAAGCATTCTTATATTAACTCAAGTGATTTTGTACATGGGTTCTATAGCAACAGTTATCTGCTTATATAGCTTCTATAGTCTTTGTTCTTCTCTTCTCTACTATTCTCTTTCTCTACAACTCTATTCTTACAATTGATAATAATGATACATTACAAATACATATGAGGGAGATTTCTAGAGTTTTCCCTCCTACATCTCTAAGCTATCTAATCGAAATAAAAACCTACAGCTACTTTTCATTTATTACATTAAATGCCTCCAACAAACAAATGAGGGAAACTGCTCAAGATCTGTGTTACAATCTCTAAACCATAAAAGAAAAAATATATTTTCTAGATAAAACATTAATACTTCATCCTTTCAAATTCAAAACTTCCTCAAAACACGTGTTGGTGCATATCTAATTGTCCTTCACTTTGTTCGCTTGCTTACGATTCTCCTGCATCAGATGATCTCCTTATCTTCACTTTTATGATCTCTTATTTGACTATTTCTCTCCCCTTGACATCTCTGCAAGATGCCATGTAGGTATTCATGTACCTTCTTCCTTTTGGATTTTTTTTCCATTGGTTCTTCCTCTTATAAATCAATGAAATATATAAAAGTATTCAAAGTTTAAGAATTCAAATATTTCATTATCAAAAACATCCAACTGTCTCTGAGCTACTCTCTGAACCAATCTTTCATGAACTCATGCTCTCATCCACTGGTATATATCTATCCAATCCTTCCAAGTGCCTTACAAATCCATCCTTGTCCATGTGACCCATACTATTCATGACTCTGCTACTCAACTGTCCACAATGTTGACCCATCTATCACTACACTATTCTAAATACTTCATGTTGTCTGAAGGATGGATCTATGAACTGTAACAGCTACTGCATAGACTCCCCTTGTTCAATATTCATGTTACATGGGATTCATCAAGTCAAATGGCTCAAAAAAAATCCACTTTTATGTAGTGTAATTGTCTTCTTCATCATTTTCCTTTTCATATTGTTCATGAAATATGACATCTTTCTCTTTGCCTCTCCATTCATCATGTTTTTTTGTTGCTGAAAATATTGTGAGTACGATCTCTAGTACCTGTTTCTCATTCACATGTTCTTCTTGGTTTTCGTTTCTTCTCAAAACCTTTCTGTATATGAGATATCCCTTTTTTCTTTTAGATTTATCATGATCTTGTACTGCTACAAATCCCAAGAATATGACTTATGGGTGTCCTTCATTCATTTGTTCTTATTTTACCTATTCTTGTTTTATTTTCCAAATATTCTTATATCTGATATCAGTGTTCTCTTTCATAGAGGTATCCATCATGGTTCAGGACTCACGAGATATATGTCCATAGTTGTGGAATTTGTAGCATTCTACTTCATTTCTCAATGAACCAAAACTGTTTTGGTTTATGTTGTATGCTTCATAATATTTTCCAGGATAATTGTTATTTAAGTAACCTACATCGTTTATTATTTTCTTAGCATAGGCTCTATAGTTTACAGCTTTATTTCCAAAATTATCACTATTAAAACAATGGCCATAAAATAATATTTGATACCTAGGAATAGATGATCTTCTTTGTGATGCACTCCTTCTGAATTTTTCATCTTGAATCTTCTTTATTTTTGGAATGTTCTTCTTTGGGGGCTTGTATTCTTCCATCTTGACGGAATCTCTGAAAATATTTGCATAGATTCTTTGTTATACTTCCTATTATGTTGTCTTGGAGTTTGACCCTTTCTCATATTGTACTTGAATGTATCCTAGTCTAGAAGACCCTATCTGATAGAAGACAAACATATCATTTGGGATCAAATCATCAATGAAGGTGGAAAGCATTGGGATTATTTCAAGATAATATATGATGATATTTTTTTAACAGATGAAGCATATGATATCATAAAGAAATCATTTCATGAATTAGGATCTAGACCTCAGGTTGCTACTCAAAATATTAAATTCCTAAATTCCAATTCCATATAAACATTGGCAAGCAAAGGTGTCAAAGAAAGAACTATAGTGGTTATGGAAACTGAAATGATTTTTACAAAGAGAATTATGATACAACAAGCTCAAAATAGATGCATAATGGTGAAGAGAAATGTTGAATCTTTCACAAATAAATTTGAGAACTTACTCAAGATGGGGTTACCTTCAGCTTGGGATAAAAAGGGAAAGCTTCTATCATATGAGAATTACATAAAAATATTGTTCATTATCAGTGAAAAAGAGGAGAAATTCCGAGCGATGACTGATACTTTAAGAGGACAGACCATTGTAGACATACTCATAGATGATTTCTATCTTCTTTGGAAAATAAAAAGCTTATTTTCAAATCCTCCTACATATGAAAAATATACAAAGTTGGATATTTCATTCAGGAAGATGAAATCATTCGGTTATCCCTGATATGAGACTTGGAATCTTCTTCTCCATCTATTGATAGTATGACTCACCAAATGCAGTTGAAAAAAATAAAAAACAAAATCAAGATATTTCTCCTCCAACTATCCTATTTTTTTGGAGTCAAAGATTTTTTTGTACTCGAATAGCCTAATAAAAGGGATCAAATAACCATTTTGGTTTCGAATTGATGTTTATAAATGTTCATGAGAAGTCAATGTAAATGGATATTTTTTGGGCCTGAAAAAATATTTAATAAAATTTTGCAATTTTGGAGATTCAGACTTCTTTATTTAGTTCATGTGACTTCTTTCTTGATGTTGTTTTCATACTCCTAAATTCATCTTGAATGTATCTATTTCCATGACTGTGGTAATTTAGTACAACAACTACTATCACAAATTGCAAAGTTATTATGAAAGTTATGGATTTCTAAGATATACTGTGAGTATAAATCAGACCTTTACTTCATTTATTCTGCCTGGTGAATAAGGAAGCATTATTCGTGTATGCTCATTATTATTTGTTTCAAATACATATTTAATTATTGTTTTATTATTTCACTTTTTTCATCTTTTTCTTTCCTTCATTCTTATTTCATTCTTTAAAATATACAATTGTTTAGGACATAGAAAATTTTCCTTCAAATCTTAATCTTTAAACATTTAATGACTAGTAATATAGGTATGAATAAAGTAACAAAAGCATTATGTTTTAGAACAAATCAGTATAAACAAAATAAAATCAATTTCATGGATTCCTTGGCATATTTTCCTAGCCAAAAACATCTCAATAGTTACAAGAGGTAGTAAGTCTTGTATGGTAGGTAGGACCTACTCTTTTTTTCCTTATCCAACATGGAAAAATCATAGAGTTTCAGATTCTCCACATTCACTACTAATTAAATGTGCATATATGAGGGTATATTGAGTCTGTAGGAATTATCACTCACCTTCTCCAATACCTCAAAAGTACCATACCACAGAGCCTTGATCTTCTTGCCAAGACCCTATATAGTTTCCTTGTTCTATTTTAACCAAACTCTTTCTCCCACTTTGAATGATTTCTTTTTTCTATGCTATTCATTTCAGGCCTTGTACCTTTCCTATGACTTCTTCAAAATCTCTTATACTTGAAAATGGATCTTCCTAATATTTTCAACAAACTTCTCCAATTTCAACACTTCTCTTGTGATGTCTTCCCTCACTGCTCCTTGTTTTCCATAGACAACATCCAAGGGAGAATGTAGAAAATATCCAAAGAAATATTTAAAATATGACTTACCAGTAGAAGTATGGACCACTCTATTATAAGAGTGTTGAATGTAGATCATATTTTCATCCTAGGTATTTGAATTCTTTCAGTTGTAACTGCTCAAAAGATACACCAAAGTGTCAATGAATACTCATGTATACCCATCTTTTTGTGGATGGAATGTTGTGGATCTCTTCAACTTGGTGTTCATATTTTCCCAAAATGTAGTCCAAAAGACACTAAGAAATATAGTGTCCCTATCCAAGATGATGCTCCTTTGTATCCCAAAGTGCACCTAGACCTATTCAAAGAACATATTTTCTTCTTAGTTTCCTTTTATGGTCTTCTTACAAGGAATAATAATGTAGACCTTGTTGAACCTGCCAACTACCACAAAAATATAGTCATATCCCTTTCTGGTTGTTGGAAAACCACCCACAAAGTCATGGAAATACTTTCCCAAGCTTGAGAGGGTACAAGTAAGGGATGGTATAGACCTTTCCTTCTATTACTAAGCTTGTTGGTAAAACAAAGTATGCATCCTCTAATCTATTGAGATACATCTTCTTACATTCTATGCCAATACTCATACCTTTATAAGTTAGCAACTGTATTCCCAACACCAAAATGTCCTACAACCTTGGAGGTCTGAGCCTCTCTGATAAGATGAAAAATTTCACCTTTAGAAACATAGATCGTGTCTAGATTATAGAAATACTTGTCCCGGAGATGATAATCAATGTTAATATCACCTTCTTCTATATGAATTTGGCCATATAGCTACTAAAACACCTCTTTGAAGTCCTCATATTCTATGTATGCCTCTTTGTACACATCATGGGTAAAAGGATCCATTTGCATAAGAGTTCCCAAAGTTGCAATATTGGATGTGAGTGGCCTTGAAAGCATGTTTGCCAACTAATTAGTGTTTCCCTTCTTATATTGGATGACTAGATGAAATCGTTGCAAAAATCCCATCCCCTTGTAATATTTGGTTTGTTGTAGCTTACTCTAGGCCTGCAAATAATGTAGTGTTTGTTGATCAACATGGATAATGGCTTCCTTTTCCATGAGATAGTTCTTCCATTTTTTAATATATTTAACTAGGGCATAGAGTGCCTTATCATATGTAGGGTAGTTTAGAAATCTCCCATGAAACATATCATAACGGTAGAATATTGTCTTACCTCCTTGCATCAAGGCTACTCCATAGCATATCCACTTGCATCTATCTCCACTTCGAAGGGATTTTGCAAGTTAGGAAATGTGAGAACTATTTCTTGACTAATATTTTGTTTAAGCTCATTCAAATCTTTTTATTGATTCTTTCCCCACTAGAAACTCTTACTACTAGTTGTTATGGTGTGGAGTGGCACAACTATCCTTGAAAAGGATGTTATGAACTTTCATATGTAATACACTTCCCAAAACATGCTCCTAACTATAATGACATTAGTACGAACTAGCCACTTGATGATGGCCTCCATATTTGTGGGATCTATCTTGATTTCCCCTCCACCGATCACATACCCTAAGTACACCAATGATTGTTGAGAAAACTCACATTTCTTAAGGTTAGCCAATAGTTGATTCTTTTTTCATAGTCTCTAACACCTACATAATATGAACGATGTTCTCTTCCCATGTAGAGATATAATCCAATATTTCATCCAAATACACTATTACAAATTAATATAAATAGGGACACAATATGTCATTCATCAATCACAAGAATGTAGCTAGTGCATTACATAAACCAAAAGACATGACCAACCATTCATACAGACCTTACCTTTTCTTGAAGGTGGTCTTCCAGGTGTCTTCTTATTTAATATGTACCGAGTGTTATCCCAATTTGAGATCCATCTTAGTGAAGTACTTGATATTCTACAATTGGTCTAACAAATCATCGATCTTAGGTATAGGGTAGTGATTCTTGAGTGTGATCTTGTTCAAATATTTATACTCAATACGCATTCATCAATTCCCATCCTTGTTGGGTACTATGATGACAAATGACACACAAGGTGAGGTGCTTGGTGTAATTACTCCTTTCTCCATCAATTGGTGCAACTATTTCTTCACTTTGTCTACTTCCAAAACAAACTATCTATGCAATCCAATATTTGGTTATGGGGAGTCAGGAAACAATCGTATCTCATGATCCATTTCCCTCTTAGGCAACATCCCTTTAATATCCCAGAACACTGCTTTGTGCTCCTACAACAAATCCTCTAATTGTTTCTTCTTCATTTTGGTACATCCCTCCAAGGATTCCTTTACTCTTACCGATTCCTCCCGTACTTGATTCTCTCTTAAGAAAAGAAATACATATTTATTATTAGAACTGATCAAAGTTTTGTCTTGATTGATACTTACTACAAAGATATTTTATGTACCTTTATGTTTGTTGATGATGTGATACTTCCCATCCTTTATCAGGTGGTACTAGTTTTCTCTCTACATGAAAATCACATCTCTCATATACATGTAGGGGATTCCAAACTCTACACCACACATGTCAAGGGGTATGACATCTAACTCCACTTCATCAATAAAATATGCTCTTACAACAAACTTGATCATACATTATTCAGTGACTTTGATCTCTTCGTCCTTATTCACCCATCCTAATGGATATGGCCTCAGATGATCATGAACCTCCAACCTAATATTTCTAACCATATCATTTTCTATGAGGTTATCCCATGATCCAAAATCAAATAGAGCATATAACTTGATATTTTTGACCTAATTATTAGTAGGGAAGAGTCTTTTCATCTCCTTCTCTTTCTTGTGATTAAGGCTACTCATATTCACCTCCTTCTACACTAAAGTGAATACAATATTCTCATCCACATCTAAGTTTCTCTCTACTTGGTTTCCTAAATCCATTCCTAGCAGATTCTTCTTCTTGGCATCCTTCTTACTATTCTTTGGATTCAACTATGGATATAGATTTCAACACTTATCTTCAATGTGACCATCAATATTGCAATGGTTATATTGGTTGTTTGGATCCTTTCATTGATGTATAGTAGTTGTCATTTTATTGTATTTTCCTGTCCACTTCTTGTCCCTCTCCTTGTAATCATATTGGAGGTATTTATATTTAGAACCACTTGGCTACCATTTCTTATGGATTATGTTTTTTAGGTATTTTGCTTGCACATAGGCCTCATCAACAGTCCTTGGTTCGAAGAGCATTACCTTCTTTCACAAATTATTTTGTAGACCCCCCAAATTTTTGAGGAGTACATATAGATTATTGGAAGAGACACCCAACATAATTGTCATCTTCTTGAATTCAGTGGTACCCTTGCAAACTCTACCCTTACTCTGCCTGATGTGATGCCAAGTAATCCACTAGTCCTATACATACCTAATAGGGTAGAATTGGTACTTGATGAGGGTTTTAAAATCCTCCCACTTAGTTATTGTTGGATCACCCTCTATCCTAAGTGTCCATGTGTGTCTTTCCCACCAAGTTAGTGCATATCTCTCTAGTTTCAATTAGGAAAATGAAAACTTCTACTCTTTATCTATATTATGGACATCGAATACACTTCAAACTATTGCAACCAATGATTTAAAACTTAACAACATCAATCTCACCTTAATTATCCACTTCCTCTTCCATTTTAAATAGAGTCTATGAATAAGTGATGGTATTGGAACTTGTGCTCTTTCTCGGGATATTTTTTTTACTTATTTTATGGGTGTTCACTATCTCTTGGTTTCTCGTCCAATCCAACTTTTAAGTTAGAGCCACCAACCTCCTCGAAAGGTTCGAATTGTTTTTCTAAAGCTTCCATGGGGAGGGCCATGTTCCAAGAGATATCTGCAAATTGCTCTTCCAACCTTGCAAATATTTCTTTTGTTGCATATTGAGGGTTGTTATGAATAAACACATATGTCATGGCTAGGGTTATATGATTTCCTTATTAAACCAATTTATAGATCCTACAAATTTCCATAAATACCCCAAAGAAAAATTCTATGATACCAATATTTTCTATAATCTTTTGTGGATATTCCACTGGAGCAATTCATCACAAAAAATATTATAATATTTTGAAATCTTAAATTATGAAATTTACTTAGATCCTAGATTAATTATTATTGGCGTATTTCTCAAATTAATGAAATAACTGAAATATGAAAATAAAAGACTAAGAAAATGAACACATCATCCACAAAAATGAACTCAGTGTGTATCATGGGAAACCCAATATGGTAGAAAACCTAGATAGAAAGTGAGGCATATTGTATGCTCTCTTTTATTGAATAATTAAATGCAAATACAAAGAAAGAAACACTCACTATGGAGTTACCTTTGATATTGTGTCTTGAATATATGAAATATGCTCTCCTTTCTTGATATTATGTCTTGAATATCTGATGCATAATCATATCTCTCCTCTTTTATGATTTCAAATCCCACTCCTAGATTATATACTCAACTATGGAATAGTTATAATTCTAAAGTAATGGAAGCCTTTCTCCTCCTAGGAGCCCACTATTTAACATAGCTTGATAGTCACCTAGGGTTAGGGTTTTTGCATGTATCAACCCTAAATTAGTGTTAGGTTTTGGAACTTACAGAATATTATTGAAATATCACACATGGCTAGTCCCTCATGTGTGAGTAATGGGTTTGATGTGGTATCCACTCAGTGCGATGGTGGTCAACTAGGTAGGTCAACTTGCGGGACGCATAACTTTCACATACAAGCTCTAGTTGAGGTGTTTTTCACACCATTGGAAAGGTCTCAATGTGTATAAGAGTGTTGAGGGGATAGAATAAATGATCACAAATGTTTAACCCCAAAAAGGTCCATTTCATGCCTCAAAATGGATCAGGAAGGTTTCAAACCCCAAATCTCCAAAATGGGACATGTCGCTAAAATGGTCCCTACAATCCAATTCCTCTGATTTTTCCACCCATAAAGTTTCAAGATATGTAAAAAATTATATAATGATCCAATACATATCACTCACCTACAAAAGGTACCAACAACCCATGGTTTGATTATATAGTGGAATCCTTATATCACCAATCTGAATCACTTCTTAAAATTGTTGAGTGCAATGCAACATCTAGCTTGTAGATTTTCTTCAAAGGTGGCTAAAGAAAATAGATGTTGTAGAGTAAGTCATAGTTAATAAACTCTAAGTCTATTCCCAAACTACTACACCAATAATCCTCCAAAAAAAATTCTCTTTCAATTTCCCCCACTATCAACACTATCCCAGATATGTTTTTGAGCATGATTAATAGGTTTCATGCATTCACCTAATCAAATTCCTATGAAAATTCTATGACGATGTCTCTTTTTCTCTTCAATGTATTTACTAACTTCTTTTGCTTCAATCAAGTAGTGATAAGTGTTTTCCACACAATGGCAGTACTCAGGGAAAATCTCATTGCAATCTTTAGGCTATCCTCCTTTGACAAATCAATAAATGATGTATCATGCAACACAACCAACATAGTGAATATAAGAGATGTTCATAAAATGTAAGTCCTAGTTGAAATACTCAAAGTGATGAGAATATTCCACATTATCCTAAGTCTGTGAGCTAGAAGCAACGAATTGAAGTCCTCTTTAATAATGTATTCTAATCATTTTTGTATTAAAAAAGTTATGTTATTATACATTATTATATTATAGATTTATTATATCTAATTACAATGTAGCTAGAAGAAACAAGTATATATAGTTAATGCGGTGGTGCATTACCAACCATGCTTCTCTGATTATTAAAAAAGGAGCTCTCTATTTGATTTGGATAGGATTATTTGTGGCTTTAGTTTTATATGCCTTCCCAACCATTACCACAACTTGGATCTATCTACCATTATTATATATAATCCTAACCTCTAAGGTTTATTTATTTAAGCAAGCTTAAAGTTTGTTTATTCTTTCCTATCAACCTACCCTCTTAAATTTCTATGTTCGAGAAGGAATAAAAAGTTTGTTTGGTTTCTCCTAGTCGTAGTGATTTATAATCTCTTAGTCTACGGCCAAATCCATTCATCAACACAAACCTTAAATCAACTTGTAAGTGGAAAAAAATTGTCCTTATATGTTTATTTTCTAATATGAAGTTAGTTATTGTTTGTAAATTCAAAATGAAAATACTCAATGCAAGAAAAATACAAGCACACACAATGAACACAAAGATTACCCTGGAGAACCCAATGTAGGAAAAATCCAACTTGAAATGGATTGATCAACTATGTTATAATTATTCCAAGAAAATACAATAGGAGAATTCCACTCTCTTTACTAGGACTTTGTGTATCTTCACTCACTCTACTGGGAATTACCAAAATGGGAACTATTATCATGTGTTTCACTTCCTCTACTTGTATTTTCTGCACAAAATTTGGAACCTAGGTAGTCTCATTCCTTGTGGATAATCATGTATTATAATTTTTCATCATTCCAATATCATCCCTCTCTAAAACTCTAGGCTCTCTAACCCTCCTCTACAACCAAGTTGAATGCCCTTCTCTTTCTCTATCAATGTCTTTATCTCCTTTCATATGAAGGGAAAAAAATAGACTCAATAATCATTTAAGAATGTTTAATAGGTTGTAATTAACAATGACCAAGTGGATTCATTGCAATAATGTAGATGTTTAGTGGGTTAGGAGTTTTGTTGAAATGGTTAAAGAGGCGACATGTCCTCCTAGTGATCGTGATTCCATTTCTTATGTCCAATAGGGTCCCACCCATTATTTAACCCATGCATCATAACATGACATGGTAAAGTTCACATTTATAATTCCTCTAATGTTCTTGGCCCCAGCCCTCTGTCACATTTGTCAAGTTTAAAGTTCGCACAGAATAATAGATATACAAGTTTGGGAAGGGAACCTAGCAAGATTGCATGGAATCTGATTCAGGAAATCTAAATTAGATTGGAGAATCTACTCACTCCCACGGTGAGACAACCCCAAAAATTCAATGGAATTCTATAAAACCTTTGATCAAGGGTTGATTTGACACCCTCTATGTCACATCTAGGAAAACACATTTCCAATGACATAGAAACATCCATCGATACATTGCACTTATGTGTATGAAAATGGCTTATTGACAAACTCATTTGAACTCCTAACTTTTCATGTGATTCAAATCATGCATTTTTAGATAACCAGTGTTTGCAATGTATCCTTCACATTAGGAATCTACAAGTTTAGTTATCAACAACAATATCAAGGTTGACTCTCATCTATGATCCTAATAAAACTTAATCCATGAACAAAATTTTTGAGTTGTATTCATGTCCTTAGATTTGATGAGCTTTGCAAGTTATGTTTATGATGTCACTAGTTGGTTCATGAATGCATTTTTCACCTCCACGAGTTTATACAACTCCTTATTCCTTCAACTAGGAATCAATATAGAACCTACAATTTTTCAATTCCTTTTATGGTAGTTGATATGTATGAATAAAACCTCCCCATTGGGAGGAATTTGGTCCCCAAAATCTAATTAGTGAAGGATATGGAACCACATAGCCTCCACTTTTCTCCCAAGGTTTACTTCCCCGTCATTCTTGAAGGTTGTTTGCTTCAAAATGCTCTTAATTGGTTCTTTTGTCATCTTTTTTATCATAAGGGATGCTCTATCTCACCCGTTATCTACTTTGATAAGGTAGGATTTTCCACCTTTGACCAAGCAATATTTGTCTTCTCTCCTATGAATATTGCATCCATATCCCATAGACTAGTTCTTCCAAACATCAAGTCACATGCATGAAGCAATGCTACATCGCACTCTACTTCATTAGCAAAATCAACATTAATGGAAAACTTGAGCGTACTTTACTGATGATCCTCATGGCATAATTATCGTATACCCACCCTAATGAACATAATTGTACTAGGTTGTATGTCTCTAAACTAAACTCATTAGCTAAGGCTTCACAAATCCAATTGCTTTAAGAACCACTTCCCAACAATTTTTTTACGATCTTGTCCTTCACTTGAACATTGATCTACAAACGTGCATTTATGTCTTCACTTTCCCTTGGCTATTGCAATGTGGTCTGACTAGGTTCCCATCTACAATGACATTTCCCTCTACCTCTATACATTATGTCTTGGCAGTTGTCATTGCCCCCTTCTTGGACTTCTACCATTTAGACATAGGTTTAAATTAATCATACAACACTTTTCTTCTATACATCCATCCACATCATAATGTTTGCAATGATTCCCGGGATCTTTCCTCTTCATGATTGAAGCGGCAATGTTCTTTCCCTTATTGTTTATGGTTTATTCTTAACGTTTTTGTTACCCCCTTTTGATATCCAACTAGATGTAGAGAACCTTCTAGTTTTCTTTGTTTATGATTTTTACTCTCAAATGCTACCAATACCTTTAGATATGACTAAATAAATTTCTAAGATATTTCGCTACTACCCAAAGTTCTTCCAATGAGATATCCAACATGATGGCTTTCTTTCATAACTCAAACATGTATTCTTTAACATTTTGTCCTTGTTCTTTTGGGTAGTATTTCCACCTTATGAGTTGTTCCTCCTTTTACCCTATAAGATAGAACTATGATTTCAGTGGTTCCTAATGCTCCCACTTCTTCACCATGAGTTTCTTCCCTAATCTTAAAATATCTACATAGTTCTCCCACCATATCAAAGCATGTCCCAAGATTTGCAAACGACAAAAGAAATATTTTGTATTTATTTTATTTTATACAAACTAAAATATGCCTTTAATTGTTTCACCTAGTTATTAAGTCTTTCAAAGTCAATTTGACCACCGTACGATGGCATTTCAATATTTTCTTCAACCTTAAATGTAGTGCTAGAAGACGAATGAAAAGAGACACTATACCTAAGTCCCCAAGATTAGTTGGCACTTTCTTCTTAGTGCTCAAAGTTTTCCAAATGTCTCTCTTTGTCCTTCATTATGAAAAGCTAGGTTACCATCTCAATCAGTGAAGCAAGACTCTTCTCTAGCCAATCAGTGCACCCAAACGTATCTCGGCCTCTTTCTCGTGAAATTTCAACGCGTAGTTCTAGAAAGCCTCCAGACTGGACTGATACAGTGCATTAAGCCAATGGTTCAAATCTGATGGAGTTAAAATCAGAATTTCATTATCATATCCATACTTCTCATGTGAATGGAGGGGCGCGGCGCCATAAAAAGACAATGGACCTGTGATCACTGATAGTGGAATCCGAATAGCATTTCTGAATTGTTTAATAAGGACAGTTATCTCACTAAGCAAGGGCAGCCGTTGAAAATAACTGATGTTGAAAATAACTCCAAACGCAACCGAACAAATCAGCCAACCTTTACTGAGAGGGAGCTTTTAGCCGTGACGATACTTTTCAGATTCGTGTGTCTTTCACTCCAACGCGTGATGTGAGGCTTCACGTGGTCACCGAGACTGAAATTTCCACAGTACCATAAACGAACAGTCCTGGATAAAGACGTTCATAGATCATGATCATTATGCAGTACGTAATCGTAGCTAGCTGCCATTTACAGAATTGCAATGCTCAAAGCTTTGGGAATTTTTTTTTCAAAAGTACAGATCTCAACATTCTGATCACTGTAATTTCAATTTCAAAACCCAATGTCAGGAAAGTGAAATATGGGCTTTTTACCTCCGAACATGAACAGATTCAGGACGCCTGGTTGATCAGAAGGAAATACTATTTGATTTTACATTATGTAGATTCGTCGATTGACACTGATAATGTGACAGCTAGCTATGCTAGCTATTTTCTTTAACCTTTCCTCTCTGCAATGACATATATGAGTGGGTGATTCTTTCTATTTATCATGTAAACCACTTAAAGTTTAGTGGGTGATTCTTTCTATTTTACATTTATCAGCAAACCATCTAAAGTTTGTCATTTTTTGTCATTGTTGGATGATGATGCTTGATGCTTTTGGCCTAAAGTTTCTACACATGAAATTTGTTGGTTATATTTAGCAATTAATGAAAAATTGTTGGTTATATTTAGCAATTGATGAATCTTATCTTTATGACTCGCATTTCTTATGCATTTTTTGTGATCACTTTCTTCAAAATGTCATGTTATATGGTGAAATTCACAATTCTTGTTTAGGGTATAATGAAGTAGGGATTCATTTGAATGACTTGTTGAATTCCTTCTAGCCTTACTTTACTTTAGATTTTTGTGGGATTGTTTAGGTCTCTTGGCTTTAGAGGAGTATGTGATCTCAACTACACCATCCCTTATTAGGATAGGGTTATTTTCTATTACAATAGCATTAAATCGTGGTGGTGAGACCAAAGTTGCATCAATTAGGGGCTTGTATCGAAATACACTTCCAAACTACATTATCATATGGCTTGGGGTTTGATAGTAGTAACTTATAGTGAGTTTGAGGTTTTTAGGAGTTAATGAAGAGGTCCACAACATTTTGGGATGGCTATTAAGCATGAATTGATTGTATTCACTAATGGACATAGGAAAATGTAGGTTTGCTTTGATTCATAATGAGAACATGACTCACTCCCACGTCATGTGGATGGAAGACATCAAAGTATTAGACAAATCCATCTCTAATTTATTGATACTCAAAGATGCATCCCTTATGGAGGAAATGAAGCCACTTGAAGAACTCAATGCTCAAGGTATGGGGCAATAAATTGAGAATGGCATTATTGAAAGACAACCATTTGGTGTATGAAACAATAAAGGAATAAATAGGTGTTGTGAGGTCTTGGCTAGGAGGTCTACTAAATTTGGGAAATTGTAGCATGTGATAGGGTATTAAGGTGTGTCATTAATGTGAAGGTCCAAAGAGGATTTTTCATGGTATGTGAAGTGCATGCTCCAACTTGGTATGATTGATAATATGAGGAAACTTGACCATACAAAGACATGGTTGGAACAAAACCATATGGAAGATAACTAAGTGTACCTATAAGTCTTCGAGATCAAACCCACAAATTTGATATTTCTTGTTGTGGCATGTGGATTTTAATGTGTGTGAGAGTATGAGATTGTTCATATTTTTATTGTTGACCAAAGTGTGCATAGGATATGTTTATGTGGTTTTCATGTGTAGTGGTGTACATAAGGACACATTTTTAAATGGAGCTAGAAATTCATTGCTCAAAACAATCTTTGGATAACATTGAAGGTGTGATGATGGGATATATAGTATTGTTTGATATGAGTTGGTGGTTGAAAGTAAAGGATATTGTGAATCCATGGATTACATGGTTTGTGTAGCACCCCATTTTCACCTCCTATTTTGTATATTTTTGGCTATGTAATATATGATGTGTCATTTTTCTTAAGTTGCTAGACATGTGACCTATGAACATGAGAAACTTGATGTAAATATTATAAATGTTGTAAATACTTGTATAGATTCCCATTTTGGATCTCAAGGACAAGGAAAAAGTAGAGACTAATGCATAGCTACTATGACAAAAGTTGGGACATGATAAACAACTTTTAAAAAAATTCAAAATGATAGATAACTTACACAATGTTAGGACATGATGGAAAACCACGACAAAGTTATGACATGATGGACAACTACAACAAAGATCATAGATGGGGCATCCTCAATAGTTAGGATGAAGCTAGGACATGATAAACAACTTAGACAAAGTTAGGACTTGATCAATAACTTAGATATTTTTATGTTTGTAGAATCAAAAAGGTACTTCCGCGTAGGTATAAGTGTCTAGACATGTGAAAGTTGTCCAAAGCCTTCTACCTTAATAATTTACTTCAATTAAAGGAATTATTAAAGTAAAGTTATTTTATTAATTAATTGAGTTTAATTTAAAGTGAAATGATAAAGTTATTAGCATTAGTGAATTAAATATTATCCATTGATCTCAAGTGAGGTGAGATTTAATGTCAACTGTCAATCACTTTGGAGATTAGGGTTAGGTAATAACTCAATATTATAAAAATAAGGCTAGGAGGAGACACTTTTCTTATATAGAGAGAGAAAAGAAGGACTTTTTCTCAAGGATATATTGGATAGGTGGAGAAGGAATTTCATCCAGAGATCAGTACAAGTTGGGGAGAATAGAGAACAAGGGAATATGCAAGAAGATCTGATAGCAGGAACAAAGTTGTACGCACTATATAGGTCAGTCAAGGTGCATATGTAAATGGGATACAATGCATGAAAGAACCTACATATGTGGGCTATAGTGTAAGAAGGCACACACAATTCTAAGAAAGAGATTGTATGGGAACATACAACCAAGGAGTAGTTGATAGAGTTTGCAAGTGTTGTCTATAGTTTTTTGTATTTCTTTATGGGCCATTTTCCCTATAAGGGAACCCTTGTAAGCTTTGATATTATTATAAATACAATTTTATCTAAAGGGAATATATATTTGTGTGTTTGGAATTGGTTCCTTTGCTTCTACTACTTATTTCATTTAATTTTTCCAACAAGTGTATTTTGTTTTGTGAGCTGCTAATTTGATTTAYAGTAAGGAAATCACTAGTAAACAAGATATATATAGGCCATGATTATAAATTTAACATGGTATCATATATTTGACTCTAAGAGGGATCCATATTTCATATCCAAATCATTTTTCAAMAAATATGTTAGATATGCAAGGAGATATATGTAGATCTATAACCAAYAGTCAGAAATCGAATGACYGATTTCAAGGAAACGACCATACAACAACAGATCTAGTAAAGAAGCCATACATACATAGGATACAGTAKCCCATGGGAATACATAGGCAGGCTGCAGTAGCCCAAGGAATTTACATACATGAGCTATAATATCATAGAGAATTTAAATATAGATACTRCAKAAGTAACAAGTGCATACAAGATCRTACAAGTCGSTGCAGGGGCAATTTTAGCAGTAGGTGATTTCCATGGTAGGTTATCATATCAAGGGATGGAAACATCAATTCTGAGAGTTGAAGACAGATTGGATGGAAAATCCAACTTCCTATATTGGAAAGAAAGAGTTACTTTACTTTTGAAGGAACATGACTTTTGGGAGATTTTTTGACAAAGTAGTTCATGCATCAACATATCCACAAGCATTAGGAGATCATGAGAAGAAGGAGATAAAATCCTAGTGGGTAATATTGGATGGAGTAAAGGATAATTTGATTCCTCACTTATCTAAGAAGTATACAACCAAGGAAATGTTTGATTCTCTGGTAATTTTATTCCAAAACGACAACTTCAACAGGAAGATGATCTTGAAAAATAAATTCAGATTAATGTAGATGTCTAGATATGACAATGTTACCAACTAATTCATGAGGATCACTCACGTATGTGACCATCTTTCAACTATTGGGAACAAATTGACTTATGCATAGCTTGTAAATGTGGCACTGAATGGTTTCTCAAAGTCTTGGGAACCATTTGTCAAGAGAGTTTGTGCTTGGGATATTCTTCTAGATTTGCAGATAATTTGGGATGATTGTATCCAGAAAGATACTTGGGATTACAAATTCAACAATCAATGAGGTAGTGATATAGGAAAAGGAATAGGAGACTTTGAAGGATGATCAGTGATCAACAACTTCTAGTTCAAGAAGTCAAACTTCAGGTAGGGAGAAGGAATTAGCACCTTATATTTCTATCAAGAGACCCAGATGGTTATTGAAAACATTGAGGGATGTTGGTGAGGATCCTAGGATTTTATTCAAGGAGAGAAGGTCTTCGAGGAAGTTTCCTAACTATATGGTTCTTATGAGTAGCATAATTTATGTTGAGCCTTCTAGTTTTTAGGAAGTGACAGATCAACAGTTTTTGCAACATGACATGGTGGAGGAGCACACCTCTATAATGAAGAATGGTGTTTAGGACATGGTGTAGAGACCATAGGAAAAGTCAGTTGTGAGTTCCAGGTGGATCTACAAGATAAAGCATGGTGTATATGGTATAATTGATATGTTCAAGGTGAGGTTTGTGGCGAGAGGATTCTCTCAGAGAGATGGAGTGGAATATGAGGAGACCTTTGCTCCAATCGCTTTGTATGCTTCTATTTGAGTTGTTATATATATTTCCTTAGTCACGAGGTGGAGGATTCACCAGATCGAAGTGAATTCAACTTTCCTCAATGGGATCATTGAGTAGGAAGTATATATAGAGAAACCTAATTGGGGATTTGAGGTACATGAGAGAGAGTCTCATATGTGAAGGCTTAATAAAGCCTTGTATGAACTCAAACATGAACCTAGTGTGTTTTATTCCAGGATTGAGGGATACTTGCAGGTATGGACTTCACCAAGAGTGAGGTTGATCCTAACTTGTACTTCATACTTGTTGGGATGGATCCACTCATTTTGGTATTGTACATGGATTTATTTTTCTCATAGGTGCAGAGGAGCTTATAGCAAGGTGAAAATAATATTTGGCTATAGAGTTCAAGATGAAGGATATTGGCTTGATGCGTTATTTCCTAGAGTTATAGGTATGAAAGATATCAGTAGAGGTATTCCTTGGTCAAGGGAAGTATACAATGGAGATCTTGAGGAGATTCAATATGGAGGATTGTATACCAATGGATACACCTATGGTTACCAACGTTAAGAATGATTTCACTTCATATTCATAGTTTGTGGATCCCAAGGTATACATGCAACTGATAGGTTCTTTGATGTATTTGGTCAACACTAGGCCAACTATATGTTTTTTTGTGAACACCTTGATTTGGTTCATGGTGGAGCCAATGAAGGTGCATTAGATATCAACAAATCAAGTGCTCAAATACTTGAGAGGTATAGTGGAGTATGGGTTGAGGTATCTTGGAGGTGGTGGAGTGAGGACGTAGGGATATTAAGACTTGGATTGGGAAGGAAGTGAAGTAGATAGGAAGATCACCTCAGTGTGATTCTTTAACTTAGGATCAACAATGATTACATTGTTCATCAAGAAGCAAACTTCCATAGTACTCATTTTAGTAGAGGCAGTGTATATGGAAACAAGTAGGGCTAGTTGTGGATCCATTTGGCTTTGCAAATTGCTTACAAGATTATTTGATCAAGAGTTGGAGCCCATGCTGATTACTGTGATAATAATGTTTCTATCAAACTTTATGATAATCCAGTATTCCATTGTAGGTCCAAGAATATTGAGAGCAGGTATCATGTAACATTCCCCAGCCAAGTTGAGGAGCATTACTATGTGGAAAACTCATAAAAACTAAAAATTTCTACAACTAATTTCCTATAGCTTATTAGCTATGAATTACATACATATTTAACTACTAATTATTACAATTATTTAAATTCATATACAACACATTAAAATTACACATGGATGCAACTAATAACTAAATTTGAACAACATATAAATCAGTCTCACTCATAGAATTCATGCACAACATTTTAACTCATAAAATAACATAGAAACAAGATAAAACATTTATCTTTCAAAGTAGTTGTGCCACGAGCTGATTGGGATGGACGTTCTACCAAAATATAAAATTTCTATTCCAAATATCAACAACAATTCACCACCAAGTTGGGGCTAGTAATCCACAAAAGAGTGTGCTCTCTCACTTTACACTCACAACTTAAAAATCCCATAACCCACTAGTATTCTCCTACAACTATCCATGTTTTCCACCATCTCTCCTCCTCTCAACCTGCCCAACCCAAGGAATGTACCCCTTCACTTATCTTAGTCCCTTAGGAATCCCATCCATTTATCAGGGTCTCTCTAGGACAGGTAATCATTAATCTCTCTAATGGGAACAAAAGTGAACTCATTTCCAAGAAAAACTACCAATAAGCAACAACAAACGCTTGTTGTTACAGTGAAACTCACATAGGAGTTCACTCTTTAGGTATGACAACCTAGCTCTTCAATATTCATCTCCAAAACTCTCCAAAAATGCTCCATCATGCTTTATAATTCATCCTACATTGTTTCTCCAACTCCAAGATCTCTTTTTTGCTCTCTACTTGTTGTTCATGCAAAAACTTGACTATCTAAAAATTGTTGTAACAACCCATACACATTTCCTCTCCTTTTCTTTCATTTCTTGACTCACACACTTCCCCAAGTTGATTTTAATCATCTCGCATGCTCCCAATAACTATGGGATGTAACTTCTCACACCCAACATCTTACATGCATTAAATGTTTGGCTTTGGGAACACTCAATCAAAAAATAGAGTTGTTGATAGTGAAATATGACCATGCTCAACATTCGGCAATTTGCTTCGGTTAGGATCCCAATTAGACCCTTATCCATTGTAAATGGTGATTCTAACTGGTTAAGGTCCAGTTACCTATAACTATCCTAATCTACAAAATAAAACTAAATTTAAAATATATACACCTTCTAATTGATTAAAGAGATTTTATATTTTATTAAATAACAAAATAAAATATTAATATATACATATTTAAAATTATCTATAAGAAAAAGATTAATTCTAATTATCATAAAAGTTACCAATGTGAAAAGGGGATGTAGTTTTATCTTTAAGAATAAGAGGTATTTTTAATGAAAGTAAAAGAAATGAACTAAATCAAATAAAAATAATAATAAAATCTAATGCTTGAGCCCAAATTCAGATAATAAATGAATTTAAGTAAAATAAGCAATGTTCTAAAGATATAGATCTTCAAAACAAATGTTTGATTATATCAACTGAAAATGAATTAATAAACTTGTTTAAATAATTAACACGGACTTATAATCCCAACAGTAATTCATATACATAATAATTGTTGAAATGGTGTGTCAAATAGAAATGAAATTGATCTAATTTATTAGCAGTAATTAACTAAATCAATCGGGAATATTGTCAACACATAATCTAGACAAGACTTTGATTTCAAAAAGAACGCTTGAATATCAGTAACATTACCAAATACTGATTGCTTGTATTAATATTCAAAGTCAAAGAGATTCAGAATAATGTATCAAAACAAATACTTGTACAACAGTGCATAAGCTTTGTTATTCTTTCAATAAAATGAAACCCCCACCCTAATTGTTTTTCCTTCATTGTTTTATATTGAAGGAATTCAAAAATGGAAATTAACTTCCCTAACTATAAACAATTATCCATTTAGAATGAGAGAATAACAAAGTTGTTTAATCCCCCAAACTAAATTAACTAAGTACATGAAATAAAAACTATTAACTGTTTAATTTTAGAATTATGCCTGGAAACTAATTTTCACATTTCCCATATCTTCAAGGACATTCCTTTTACACTTGTAAAAAAAAAAAATGAAAAAAAAAGTTAATAAAACATAAAAACAAAAATTAGAGTTTCTACATAATTTGAAATTATGTAGCTACTCTTTTATTAACTAAAATTAACAAAAATACAAACTAAACTAAAAAAATGCTAAACTCATATCAATAAGTAAAACATTTTTATCACTAAGTGTTACTAGGAACCGTCTTGAATTATGAATTCACGAAAATACTAACTTTTGGCGAGTTAATGTTAATTGCTTCTTTCTTTTTATCTTGTTTAGTACCTGGAACCTGTCTCCTTTGGCTATCAATCAAAGCTTTATTTTATGACCTAAGAAGTTGATTTTCTAATTCAAAATAAATTATATTAGCATGTAACATTGCAACCAATGAATATTATTTGTCCTTCCAGAAAGAAACCTCCATATTGGGATCGCTTTCAATTTTTTCCTTCTCTTTTTCTTTAGAAACTTTTTCAATTGGTTCCTGCAAAGAAATGGATTGTGGGGAAGATAATTTTTTATTTGTAACCAACTCTTCATCCTCAACTTGGATAGGAGAAATAGATTTCGAAGTTCTCCTAGACTTATTTTTGAGCATTCTGGAAATTTTCCTTCCTTGCCTCTTGTTCATAAAATCGACTAGACTAATGGAATCATTGTTCTTTTTGGTAACATGTGGGTCACATTCAGATGCAAGTGAGGAAACTATGTTTTTCTTGGAAGCTTCAAAAGAAACCTGAGGTTCTTCACTGAAAACATATGACTCTGGACTAAAGCTAAACTTTACAATTTGACTACGAGTAACCCTCGCAGTGTTTTTTTGAGGAGTAGAAACTTGAGGGTAAGGAAAAATGGTATCTTCTACAGGATTTGGGGTTTCAACCTCATAAAAGTGAGACTGTAATTTTTCCTCAGAATTCTCCTAAAAATTATTTCTTTTCACAAACTTTTCCCAAGAATCACCATTTTATTCTAACTGAAATTCAATCAGAATTTTCACTAAGATGAAAAACATTTCTTTATGAATTGAGATTATTTCTCTGATAAAAATGTGCCATTTTAGATAAGATTTTAAGCAAGAACACAAGCATGTTCAATTCATAATCCATGAATACCATTAAAAGTTGAAAGCAATAAATAAAGAAAAGGTTGTATCTACCCTCACAGGTGATAAATCCCTTAATAACTACTAACAGAAAGTGTCATTTTCATTTAATTGAATATATGGGCATACCTTTGTAATCGTACTTGCATTCTGGAGAAACTAGGATTTCAGACCAAGGAATCTCCTTCATCATTTTCATATTAGACCAGCATTCCCCATTTAATGGAACTTTAGTCACTCTGGTTATTAATTCTTCATCTCTATGTAATTTTGTATCCCCAATTTTAGCACGTTCACCATTGAAATTTTGTGTGAAATATTTGGTGACCTGCACATTGTAACCATTAAACATGCACATAAATTTTAACCAACCAACCCTCTCAAAAGTTGGAAAAAAATCTTCCTACGCTTCAATAAGCTCGACACTAGGTTCAACTCTGCAAATCATTCTCATATTGTCAGTTTACCACACTATAGTTCGAAAAACCCTAATAAAAAAAACCTAACAAACTCTCTCTTAAAATTAAGTGAAAATAGAGATTCAATACTTAAGTCAAAAACTTATTTCAAGGAAGAAACACCATAGGTAATAATTCATGAATATGGTGATGCAATTCAAAACTATACATGGAAGCGAATTAGTGAACTTCAGGAAAGGAGGAATGTTCATATGCAATTTGAAAGGACTTTAATTTAATTTTCCATCAAATTGATTTTAATTTATGATGATCAGATCGGGCCTAATGTACCACAACAAAATATTAAACAACTATTATGGATCATGGGTATCATAATAATACACAATTATGACAACCTAAGTAGGATTTCGTAGATTATGATCAATCATTGTTAGAACATTGGTTTTTAAATCAACAATATATCAAAAAATGTAGCTTGTCAAATATTGTAGCTCATTGGAATGTATGTAA
>JZKD02S1620753.1:83900-96495 GCA_000966675.3 Picea glauca
AGAAATGGCATCCATACTACATAGTTCATCAATGATTAATCATTCGAGCATCAACCATCTAGATTCTAGATTCTAGCAATTACAAACTTACAAACCAACATACAAATTTTTAATGGTCTTCTTCTTCAAGGCCCTGTAATCAATGCACATGCTTATAGTTCCATCCTTTTTCTTTACCTAGTACGTAGTCCTCCATGTCATAATCATCAAGATTGGCATCACTACCACTGCTCTCTCCTCTATCCTCCCCCTCCTCCCCTATATCCAATGCAATCCGTGCATTTGTTGATGTGGAGGATGACCCCTCAAGAGGATCACCATCATCAAAGGTGACCAACTCTAGCACTAGTTCATTAATATCCAAGTTGGCTAATGCCAACTCAACACTGTTGTTCAAACCCATATCATCAAGAAACACATCCCACATCTTTGTCTTTCCCTTCAACCACTCTTCTCTCTGACTGTATATAAGACGGAGGTTGGTGTGCACATACACCACTAAGTCACCTGACACGATGACAAAGAGAAGAGTTCAACAAAAGAGTTTATACATGAGTGAAGGGTACATTTTTATTGGGGTTGTGACAAAAGAGTTCAACAATCTGTTAGAATATGAATGAATGTGCTCGTTTTACCATTGACAATATCTCTATTGTCACCCTACCATAGGCCGAAGCCACCCTCCGAGCACCTTGACCTTGACAGAGAGAAGAATTCTGGTAGCAATCCAATAGCCAAGCAAGGCTAATGCACCAACCCAAAACTGGCGCAACACCTTCCCGAGGACCTGCGCACAAGACTGCCAAACTACAGTGCGCACAGTGACTTCTGTGATTCTAAGAGTGTGTCAAATGAGAGACTGACGCCCTGTATTTATAGTATTCCTGGCAGACTTGCCTGGGCAGACTTCTCTCTTTGGGTACTAATTAATTCATATTAATTATCTCTCTTCAGCCGACATCGCATCTAGGGTTACGTTCATTTCTTTGCTTTCTTCCGAAACGTTCTAATCTTGTCAAAGGTCACAATAGAGGTTCATACCTCCCAAAGCTACCATAATATCAACACTCCCTCCTAGCTAGGGAGGTATAATTGATAATGGTCTTGAGCACAAACAAAGCATTCAACTGGTAGTATCACGAGCACCGTCATTATTATCCAATTGGATAATCTCCATGACAATTGGTACAATATCAATTGATAGAACACAACTGTGTCAATCCATGGTAGTACGCAACTACTCAAACTGTGACACATAGTCACAAACAGTGGAACATATCCACCACAGTAGCATAACTCTAATGTCTGGAGACAAGCAGTCTCCATAACAATCATCTGATATCAACCTGCACCATTCCTCACTATTCTTCTCAAACAAGGAAGAATGATTATTTTGATTTCTGAGCCTAGACCATTCCTCACTCTGGGCCATTCCTCCGACACTAAACAAAGTGTAACCTGGAGAGAATGAATCTGCCCTAAGGAATGCCTCTCCCTGATTGCTGAGCCTGGACCATTCCCCACCCTGGGCCATTCCTCCTGCACTAAACAAAGTGCAACTTGGAGAGAATGAATCCACCCTAAGGAATGACTGTCCGGACCATTTCCCCTGTTAACCACAAGAGGAAAAGACTGTCCTGTACCAACCTCCAAAACAAACCATTCCTCATGTTAACCACATTGAGAAATCGCTGTTCGGTGAGGCGGGCCAGTCTTCTTGAGTAACCCTCAAGAAGAGAGACTGCCCTAGACCACTCCCCATGTTAACCACAATGGGAAGTCGTTGTCTATGGTACATCAGCAATCTGGACCATTTTCCGAACTGGAAAATGTCTGTCCGTCAGAAATCTCAATCCACTTTCCGAATAGGAAAGAATCTGCCCAAAAATGGATGTCCTCAATAATATGTCAGTGCTCCCTCCCAACCTGGAGAGTCATTTCTTCCCTTTCAGCTAAGGGAGTTATTTCCACGATCCCCATCTTTTCTCGGAAATATGCAAACTTTATTCTGGATAGAGGCTTTGTTAAGATGTCTGCTGTTTGCTCATTTGTGGGGATATATTGGAGCTTTACCTCTCCTTCCTGGACTTTATCTCGAATAAAGTAGTATTTGATCTCAATATGTTTCGACCTTTCATGAAACACAGGATGTTCTGATAATCTTATACAAATCTGATTATCACAATGTATTATGGTCGAATTTGGAATCTGATCAAATAAATCAGAGATTAACTTTCTTAGCTATATTGCTTCTGTGCATGCTTCACATGTTGCGATATATTCTGCTTCTGCTGTGCTGAGTGTGACAGACTTCTGTTTTCTGCTGCCCCAAGATATCATGGCGGAGCCCAAGATGAAACACATTCCTAAAGTACTCTTTCTGTCTTCTGCACTTCTTGCCCAATCTGAGTCTGTGAATCCATGAAGCTGTATATCACTAGATGCGGTATATCTTAAGCCATAGTTTATTGTCCCACGAATATATCTTAAGACATGCTTTGCAGCTATCCAATGCTCATGTCTTGGTTCCACCTGGAATTGGTTTAGTGTATTCATGGCAAAGCAAATGTCTGGTCGAGTATTTACCAAATACATCAATGACCCAATTAATTGTCGATATAGTGATGGATCTACTGGATCAGAATCTGGATCTTTCACTTTTCTTATATCCGTATTCATAGGAGTGTCCATGGACATACAATCCATAATTCCAAACTTTTGAAGGATCTTTATTGCATACTTCCCTTGTCCAAGGAATACTTCATCACGCTTCTGCCATACTTCTAGTCCCAAGTAATAATGCATGAGACCTAGATCTTTCATATCAAATTCAGAAGCTAGTTCCTTCTTGCACTGGATGATGAGAGACTCTTCACCTGTTATGAATAGATCGTCAACATATAGTAGTAGAATTACAGGTGCATTGTCCACGACTTTGTAGTAGAGGTTTGGATCTGAATGACTCTTGGAGAAACCAAGTCTCGTTAGATAGTTGTCCATTCTGGCATAGCAAGCCCTTGGAGCTTGCTTGAGTCCATATAGGGATTTCTTTAATCTGCAAATGTGAGTGTCTCTGGAATGTACGTCAAACCCTTGAGGTTGTTCAATATATACTTCTTCTTCGATTGCTCCATTGAGGAAAGCTGTCTTTACATCCATCTGATGTAAGTTCCATCCCATGGAAGCAGCAAGAGATATGATAGCTCTAATGGAAGTATATCTAGCAACTGGAGCAAAAGTTTCGTCATAATCTTCTCCCTCCTTCTGGGAGAACCCTCTAGCTACGAATCTTGCTTTATATTTATCCACGCTTCCATCTGCTGCATGTTTGATCTTATATACCTATTTTGAAGTTACCATTGATTTTTCTTTAGGTCTAGGTACGATTTCCCATACATCATTTTTTGATAATGGATTGGTGTTCTTCCGTCATAGCTTCTTTCCACTGTCCCTTTTGATCTGCTTCTTCAAATGTGGTAGTTTCTTCATCTAGAAGCTTTGTCATATATGCTGCATAACTTGAGAATCTTTTAGGCTTCTTACTTTTTCTGAATGTTCCTTTGGGAACCTTGAGTCTTTCTGCATCTTGTAAGGTAGCTTCAAGCCAAGCTGGTCCTTTCCTGGTATTAGGTATGGTTTCTGAATCAATAGTCTCACATGGTTGCATAGGATGATCAGGTTGTTCCTTTTCGTCATCTTAATTTTCTGTGCTTTATTCAATAGGTTCTTCATTCTCTTCTTCTTCCATTGTTTCTTCTATGAATTTCTTGAAAGCCATCTTTTCATTGAATGTCACGTCTTTGCTGACTTCGATCTTATGTTGTTCCGGAATATAGATTCTATAAGCCTTGGATGAATCGCTATATCCCACGAATATGCCCTTCTTTCCCGAGGGTTTTAGTTTATTCCTTTTGTCCTTGGGAATATGAGAGTAAACAGGACATCCAAAGATTCTTAGGTTTTGCACATTAGGTTTCTTACCTGAGAAGGCTTCTTCTGGAGTCATGTCCTTCAGTATGCGGTGAGGACTTCTGTTCTGCACATATATTGCTATCATGGCTGCTTCTCCCCATAAGAACATGGATAGACCTTGATCATTTAGTAGTTCTTTTACGGTTTCTTCGATAGATCTGTTCTTTCTTTCTGCTACACCATTTTGTTGAGGATTATGAGGAACAATTAGCTCCCTCTAAATCCCTGCCGATTTGCATAATGCAACAAATTCCTTTGATGTGTATTCTCCCCCATTATCTGTTCTTAAGATCTTGATCTTCTTGTTCGTGAGGTTCTCTATCTCTGCTTTGAATTCTTGAAACTTGCTGAATACTTCGTCTTTTGTCTTCAGTAGATATATCTAAGTCTTTCTTGAATAGTCATCTATGAAGGTTACGTAGTAAAGAGATCCTTCTGAGATTTGACTGGCATTGGTCCGCAAACATCTGAGTGTATCAGATCTAGAATTTCCTTAGATCTATTGTTGCTGCTTGGAAATGGTTTCTTGATATTCTTTCCAAGGGCACATCCTTTGCAAATTCCTTCATTTGTAGACTGCAATTCTGGTATTCCTTCAACCATCCTTTTGAGAAAAGGTAATGCTTGATAATTAATGTGAGCGTACCTTCTATGCCAAAGTTCATTTGGATTGACTTCATCATGTACGAGCGCTTCTTCATTTTGTTCTAGTAGTCTATACAGATTTCCTTCACGGCTTCCAGTAACCTTGGCATTCTCTATGTTGGAGTCTTTATTCCTAGATAACACTTTTCCATCCACGAAAGCTATTCTGTTTCCTTTATCTTCTAGGCAAGATATGGATACAAGATTCTTTTCTAAACCAGGTACATATAAAACATTGCTTAAGTGAACATTATTACCTGTTTTCAACTTGACGGAGGCCTGTCCAAATCCATTCACTGGGTAAGTGCTTTTGTCTCCAAGCTCTACCTTGTACGAGGTCTTCTTCTTATTTAGATTTGAGAGTCTGGCTTGATCTCTCGTCATGTGCCTAGAAGCTCCACTATCGATTATCCACATGTCATCTTCAATCGTTCCAGTGAGTGCTGAGTAGTGTAGAAGACTAATCGTCTCGCTCATGTCTTCGGTTGACTGGTAGCTGGTCATGCTTTGATCCAAAGCTTCAACTCTGACGTTTCTGTCTTCTGAGAGAGCCAAAAGGTGCGCTGAACTAGGGTGCATTTGAATATCTTCTCTTTGAGCGAGATGCTCCATCACAAGATGCCGGATCTGAGATTTAGGGTTTCTGCAACTACTCCTGCTAGTAACCCTAGTGGCAGTATCTTGGAAGCTGCTCCTGCTAGTAACCCTAGCGACAGTTCCTCAACGAGCTCAATATCCTAATGGCTATGTTTCCTTCCAGCGGTTAGACTGAATGAAGGAGGTGTGGGTCCATAACCTGTTAGAATATGAATGAATCTGCTCGTTTTACCATTGACAATATCTCTGTTGTCACCCAACCATAGGCCGAAGCCACCCTCCGAGCACCTTGACCTTGACAGAGAGAAGAATCCTGGTAGCAATCCAATAGCCAATCAAGGCTAATGCACCAAGCAAGAAGTAACCAAAGCTGATCAGAGAGTCCAACCCAAAACTGATGCAACACCTTCCCCAGGACTTGTGCACAAGACTGCCAAACTACAGTGCGCACAAGTGACTTCTGTGATTCTGAGAGTGTGTCAAATGAGAGACTGGCGCCCTGTATTTATAGTATTCATGGCAGACTTGCCTGGGCCGACTTCTCTCTCTGGGTACTAATTAATTCATATTAATTATCTCTCTTCAGCCGACATCTCATCTAGGGTTACTTTCATTTCTTTGCTTTCTTCCGGAATGTTCTAATCTTGTCAAATGTCACAATAGAGGTTCATACCTCCCGAAGCTACCATAATATCAACACAGTCAATGCCACCAACATCGAGGTACATAAGGGGCTTGGTTCTCTTGATTAAATGTTAGTTCCATACCCTCATACATGATAGAATCTAGTGGAAACATTGCAATCTTGCCATTCTTGAAATCCTGAAAACTGTTAAGTCTACTGAATTTTGAATGGGACCTAAAATTCTACTTTCTCCATATGAAGTCCAATGAGGTTTGAACCACTCTCAAACATCCTGAAACAATTAATGGTAATGTTAAAAATTTGAGTAAAATGATGAAAATGAAAGATAAAGGAGAAGGAAAATACAGTATTGCATGCGAAATAACCTTAGCTAGATATTGTAGAGAATGATCTTAGCTGGAATACAATGCAAATCACTAAAGAAAATACCCGGAACAATAGAGATAGGTGGATTTATGGTCAACATTGGAGATCGATTGCATGTGTGGCTGGATCTGCTGCATGCAACCAAAAATACCTACGACAACTGTTGATGGAAACTGGAAAACTCGCCTAGGTGGGTATTCTCGTCCGATCGGCCTGAAAACTGTCGTAGAATGGTTGTACTGCTGCCTAGGAGCCTTTCCTTGACTATCAACATGAAGATTTGGCCACTACTAGTCTGTATGAATCTCGACTAGACTCCCCTAGGATTTGCGCACTTCCTAAATCCCACTGTCATGCCCTGGATGATCTAACCATTAGAATTTGACTCTGTCTGTCTCAATTTATGCGCTCTAGTTCCCTCTGTACTGTGTCGGAAGGGAATTGTCAGATTTGACTTGGTTATCCCTTTGGAACCCTGTCTGAGTATCCTCAAGAGTTGCGCACTTCCTGGCTGGAAATCACACTCTGGGAGATTCCTCTGTTCGAATAGAATGATACTGGTCTCAAAAGATGTGCCCTGGTTCCCTCTCCAATGGGTTGGAAGGGATCGACTGGATCTGCCCTAGATGGGTCTGGCTATCTCCAGAAGTCTCCTAAAACCCTCATGCCCTCACCTGCTGAATGCGCAATGGCTAAACTGGATCTGTATGCTGCTGCTGAATATCAATGAAGAACCTGTATGGTCCTTTCGATGGCTAGGGTGTCTCTCAACACCGAAACCGATCTATGGTGGTGGTTTCCTCCAGAAACCCACAAAACAATTGAGGTCGACTTCCTCTCCTCTGGAACCTATTTCTCAAATCAATAATCGTCAGTAATGAGGAATTAGGTCGAATTTACCCCCTTTATACCTCCTTCGTCTAATTCTTCGTTGACATGCATAGCTTAACTGAGTTTTCCCTAAGTTCTGATTTATTATTYACTTAAGTCGCTTAGACCCCCTTTTTAGTCTAATTAGACATTCACTTTATYACTTACTCACTTTTCCCTTTTGATGTYGCTTTTTGGTTAGASTTTGATGAGATSACATTCAATAGAGAAATTGYTTCCCTCTGTGCCCGAYTATAGTCTAYGGGAATTGGTAGACTACTAAGTTKCTCCCTKCTRGGGTCATCATTGGGAAAGGGACATCACATATATCTTCACGGACTTCGACAGAGCGAGTTGTACTTGGCAATAGCACCAGTAGAGGACACTAGAGTCTAGCTCCTGCTTCTTCTACAKGACATCAGAGTCCAATGCCAGCTCCAAGGCCTTCTTCCTCYAGAGGAAAATCCATTTCTAGAGTCATCACCTTTTCCCATAAAAGGGGCGGAGGGAATTGTTAGTTTATTTATCTGATTTCATTGTAGATGACTCATGATGATGAGATACATTTATTATATTTTTTGATGATATTTTGAGGCTTTAGAGTYAGGACATGATTCAATGTTGATCTATGATGTATTCGAGTTTACTAGACATCTTATACATGTTATATATCAGTTCTCTTTTCATATTTATGTGGAAATGCATTTATTTGATGTTGTTGATGCTTTAGATATTTAAAAAATTGAAAAAAAATGAATATTTTTGTATTTTTTTTCATTCTTATGACATTTTCTTTGATGTTGCCGATATTTTCGTTTTTGGACCCTCCGCGATATTTTCGCCGACATGGTGTTGGTAACATTGCGTAAAACACACACGACTACGTCAATTACATAAGTTCATATAGAAATCTGGGTTGCGAGGTGCTTTTATCCTGAGCGTGTATTAACACACCAATACTAGGAAAGTTAAATAAAGTGAGTTTAATGTGCAATAAAGGTCACATTTTGTGACCAACTATAGATTAATAAGGTGTCACTAGTATTAAGTGATGGTGGTTAGGTCAAGTGGGTAGGACAACTACTTCATGTATGAAATTTAATGTGATCTACCTTATTGTATCAAGTGACAAATATAAAGTGATCTTCCTCATTATATCAAGTGATTCCATTGTTAATAAATTATTATATTCTACATCTCCTATGCATGTGTATTGGTATTTTTCTGCACTTCATATTTTGATGAGAAAGGTTCACTGTCATGGGCTTTGCCTTTACATTGGCTTTTTTGATGTATGATGCCATAGATGTTTATAACTTTCTATTTTGAAATCTTGTTCTATTTCAATTCTGTTAAACAGACAAGCATTACAGCTACTTTTGTTCTATATCCTTTAATTTTCGATGGTGTTTATAAATTGCATTTGTCATTATTTACAATCGATTTGTTGTTTTACGTGACTAGGCAGGAAAGATGGAATCTCGTCAGACAGTTCTAGTTACAGCGGCTGCTGGAGGGACTGGACAGTTTGCTGTTCAGGTAAATTGCTTTGGCCATTACAATGCTTTTTATGGAGTCTTCAGTGGCATCCTCATATATTTCCTTTTCAAATTGATTTCCACTGATATTAGCATATTTTTGATTGAGCAATGAGAATGTAAATCTTATCATAGGTGTTGTGTATTTCTTTAGCTGTATTTTTGCTGCTTAAGTATGATAGAATCATTGCCTCTGAGTTGATATGAGCACAAAACCAACAATAGAAGAAATATACTCACACACAAGAAACCACAAGAGAGCAAGCATGCAATTATGAGAGGAGATTGCCGGCATTGTACACACACACACATATACACTCATTTGGTTTAAGAAATGTGTATAGAGTACGAAATTGTGGGTAAGTGATCAAGTTTGACTTGTCTCCAATAATATACAATAAAGTGACTGAGTAATCAGTGTAAACTAAGTTACCCAACGCACCCTGGTACACGCCACTCACTGCGAGAAGATAATCCCTATATGCGAGAAGGTGTAGGTAGTTAGATCTAGTCACTACCATGGCCTCCTTGAGTGTAATGAAATCCACAAGGGGAAGATCTCCTCCCCAGATTTCTTGCACCATAGTGGTTGTCCAACAAAAATCTGCCACCAATGTATGTGTGTTGTCGAGGTGTCTCATGGATGCCACAATCATGTCCTTGCGAACCTTCAGTTGCTTTGTCAAATGGTGTGACTCACACGAACAAGCATCCACATCATGCGGAAGTGCTACCTCATGACCCCTGTTCCCAAGGTCAACTGTGGAATCCTCATCATAGTACTCCCCAACATCTGTTGTACCTCTCTTCCCGGTATCACTCAAAAATACCTCCTGCGAAATGGGATCCATCTCAGTAGGTGACCCATGTGAACAAACCTCCTCAAAACTAACTACCTCTCTCTCATCTCTGATACACATCTTCCGAGAAATGAGGTCAACCTCACAAGGTATCTTATCCGCTACCAACTCCTCACACACATCCTCATTATCATGAGCATCACTAATAAGGTATGGTGTGGAATCCTCAACATCGGTTGATCGGGTCTCTTCACCATATGCACCATCAACCTTTTTCCTTGGCACCATCACCTTCTTGTCCTGTGATAGTTGGGGTTCATACCACTCAGGATGTTTGATGGTGCAAAAACCCTTGAATGACATGTCTGCATCAAATGACGGACCAAGCTCCTGATATTCTCTCAAACAATCTGTAAACTCCTCATCATGTCTTTTCTGTTCTGTTTGTTTCCCCTTTGAACTATTAGCTCCATTGATCCCTGCATTGTTTTGAAAGATTGCCATAGCCTACTTCAACTGTTGTTGCCCCTATGCAAGAATGTTACGAATATTCCTCACGCTATCCTCCTTATCTGATCTGAACTTTTCTCTCTACTACTGCATTTGAAGGTATAAGTGCAAGTTATCACTGCTGAATTTTAGTGGAAACAATCTGAAATAACTCCTCACTGATTTTCCCCATAGGCTGGCAGGAAAACCAGCTCTGATACCACTGAAATATCCTTGATCCAACTGATCTGGATATATACTACTAAACTAGTGTTTTGTCTCTTGGATCTGATACTCTGGGGGTTTCTTGATACGTTTGAGTTAATTGTTTAACATGCTTGGTGATTTTCACATGTGTGTGTGTCATACAATTATGTTTAAGTAGTATATACGATGCTTGTGAAATAAGGAACAAACACCATCTCAATAATATGTATTATGAGGAAAAAGCAGGAAATACAATGATATGCTAGAAGCAAAGAAAATAATCATCAGCTAGATCTCATGGATCGTCACTGGAATACAAAAAAACTAATACAAAATACTGGTGATCAGAAGATGAAAATAGATCTGCGCATGCACTGATAGATCGACAAAATGCAGTTCCGGAAACTCATGGAAACTGCTGCAAATACTGGAAAACTCGCCCTGGTGGTTATACTCTACAAAATGGACTGGAAACTGTCCCAAACTGAGTGCCCTGGTCTCTAGGCTCCTTCTGGCAACTGTCGGACTGAAGATATGACATCTGAAGCTCTGGATGTCATCCCCTAGGGGGTTGTGCACCTCCTAGGCTCTGAGAGTGCGCCCTAGTGATTCTATCGTCGAAATCCAATGATCTTGGTCTCAAAATGTGCGCCTTGGCCTTCTCTGTAATGGGTCGGAAGGGTTTCCTTTGATCTGATCCGGAAAACCTCATGGAACCACAAACGTCCCTCCTCAAGAGCTGCGCACTATTTGGCTCACTGATGTGCCTTGGTAGATTCCACCGTCAGAATCTGATGACTAGTGGCTCAAAAGAAGTGCCTTGGCTGATCCTCAATTAGGTCGGAAGGAATCTGCAAGATAAACCCTGGTCTCGTGCAACTACACAAAACCCTCTCTAACCCTTGCGCCCTCACTGGATAAGTTGCGCAATCACTGCAATAGATTTGAATCCTCTTGAACTGGCATGGTGAAATACCTGGATGGTATCTCCGATAGGCTAGGGTGTGTCTTCCAACATTGAAACTGATTTGTGTGGTGGTTTCCTCCAGAAATCCACAAAACAACAAAGAGGTCGATTTTCTCCTTTGGAAACTGTCTCAACATTAAATCATAGCATAATGAGGAATTAGGTTGAATTCCTCTTCTTATACCTTCCCCGATCTAATTTGCCGTTGACATAATTTAAGCTTGGTGACTTAGTCTTAAGTTGTGAATGATTAATTAGTTAAGTCACTCGAAAACCCCTTTTCTTATATTTCTTCGTTCACTTTGGCTTAAGTGACTTTTCCTATGCTTTTTGGCTTAATTGCTCGTTTAGCCACTTATTCACCCTTATTTCTTCTTTTTCCTCCTTAATGTCACTTTCAGGTTGGACTTTGTTGACTCAAACCTCCTGAAGTGACTAACCGCATAATAAGGGAATCCAAAAATGGGGACATGACAAAATGAACACAAGTACTTTTGGTCAACATGACTCTGGATAAAACCCCCCCGGGGAAAATCAGTTTGGAATGAAAGTATATATAATGATGATTTTAAGTAGTGAATACAACAAGTAAGCTAATACAATGTAACTTGATACAATAGCAACTCCTCATGAGAAGCTTTGGATATCCAAGAAGAGAAATACGCCCATGCTTAGTGCGCCCTCTTCCCTTGTTGCTCTATCCATTGAAGTGATGCGCCTTCCTTCGTCTTTGACCCAATGAAGAATCCCTTACACACAAATTTGCTCTTGTGTGTCTCCTCCAACATGAGCCAAACAGATTTGAGATAGCGCAAGTCCTTCTATTACCTTCTAGTGGTGCGCCCTCCTCCAAGCAATAACCAATACCAACAAATAATGAGGACCTAAGCCTCCATGAACCCTCCATGAAAGATGGCGCCCAAGCTCTCCTCTCCCAATGCTTCCATTCTCATCCTCTTGCCCTTCTCCAAACTCTCTTGGTGAACATACAAGTGAATGAGCCTTCAAATGCCCTATGCGCCCTCTTAAAGGAATCATAAGGAAACCTAAAAAGTGGATGGCTAGGATCATCCCAAGCCATCTCTAATCAATGGTTGAGATCAGTGTTGAATATGTCGGTGATATAACGTTAGTGTCGCGACATTTCCCGAAATTTTCACCATGCCGAAATATTCGTTTGAAAATGTTGCGACATTTCCGACATTTTGAATGTGTCGTGACACATTCATTGACCCGCGACACTTTCCCAATAACCCGCGAGTCGATGGAAAGTGTCGGCCTGCTCCATTTTTTTGCCAAAATTGAAGTGCGTGAGGGGTTTTAAAGGCCGTGGGTGGCTTTTTTTCTTTATCATTTCACTTGTGAAGTGTGAGAGAGCTACAAAGGTGTGAGGAAAACCATTGTGCATCTATCCAAGGAGGAGAAAGCCAAGGATTTTGCTTCCATTAGCGCCAGCGAAGAGATCAAGATTTCCAGGTATGATCAAAAACGTTTTTTT
>JZKD02S1620753.1:122857-137166 GCA_000966675.3 Picea glauca
GTGTTTTATTCCCTTAGAAACCCTAGCCATACCTTTTCCTCTCTTATGGAACCTTGTCTTGGTTCCCACTCACTCCCAAAACAAAAAAAAATACCCTCTCTTGCCTCACACGCGCAAATTGAAGGGTAATCCTTAGGGAGCTATTTTTTAATGGAGGGAGCGCTCAGAGAGCGAAAGCTCCCTGGGTAGGGAGCGCAATGCTCCCTGGGCAGGGAGCATAAAGCGGGAGCGCAACGTTCCCTGGGCAGGGAGCGCAACGCTCCCTGGGCAGGGAGCGTGATTCCTAAGCGCTCCCTTAGGGAGCATGCTTCAGGAGCGGGGGTGTGAGGGGGGGGGGGCGCTCCCCCGCAGCCTAGATCAATACACTTCGACCGAAGGTTTATAGTTCAGTAGGCACCGAGATACATGGTATGGCACCATCAAAGTTATGTGATGCATGGTTTGGGTCTCTTCTAGAGCACATGGGAGTTTCAGGGACGTTCATGATTGGTTCCTTCCATTGTTGGGGGAATTTGAGATCGGATGGAGATGAGGATGCTATGTGGCAGGATGGGTCTCTTTCGTTGAGGATTAGGTACATGGGTAGGTCTTCTTCTTGGTTAGCAGGGGATTTGGATACTATTGGAGGTGGTAGTTTAGAGATTGGTTTTGATGAAAGAGTCCTCGAGGGATGGATACTGTATTTACTTGCTCTATTGGTTGGGGATCTTCAGGAGTTTCTTTGCGTTGATTTCTTACAGCAATATACGTTAGAGGGCACTACTGTTCACATCTTGATTTGGGATCTAGGGATTAGAGTGTTTGGTAGTCCAGTGGTTGATGGAGTTGAGATCCGAGTAGAGCAGTTGCCTAAGGAGTTGACTGAGGATCTACTGCACATGATAGTTCTACTCATTAAGAGCATCTTGGGGGCATGCGTGGCAAGCACTTTGAGGGACCATGTTTTGAGGGGAGAGTACTTCATGTCACACAGGTGGATATGGGACCCTGGGATCATACACAGTTTGATTCAGCTATTACTTAAGGACAAGCAATATTCGAGCAGGGAGGATTGTAATGTCCCCATTTTTGGATTCCCTTATGTTACAATTTGGGATCCCTGCCAGAGTAGCCAATTGGGAGTGATAATGAGCTCAGACAATTTTGAGGAGTTGTATGGGGCCCGACTCACATTATTCATTATATTTCATCATTAGGATCCATTCCGCATAGCTTGTCCTTGGTTTCGTTGCATTTCGATGATTTTCGTAATTTTGGGTTATTATTGAGCATATTTTAATTAATTACACTAAAGATGCTATTTGGAGCTCGTTTCTTGGAGAAACACATTAGTGTAATAGCTCGTTGGAATCAGGATGAAAATATCGATAGGATAGAATGATAAAAGTGCCTTTCAGTGGCAAGAGAAGTTATAAGGGCGAATTAATCACTTTTTGGAGTAAAAAGGGTTAATTAATTAATAAAGTGATTTATGAAGAAATATTAAAAGATGAATTAAAAGTCATTTGAATGGAAAAAGGTGAAAGGAGGTATAAAAGAGAGATAGGGGATTCTATTCTCTCATAATGTTGATTGATATTTTGATGTCTGCCTTCTTAGTTAGAAAGCTCAAAGTACTTGGGGGTTTTGAGGGTTTTGATTGAATAGACCCTAGAGATCAGCAAGGAGGTGAAAGATTCCTCTGTTCCTGATTCAAGCTTGGCCAAGGAGGTGAACGCTTCCCCCCTCACCATTCTAGTTCAGTTTCAGATCAGATTTAGAAGCAGATTGTGGAAGCACGCACAGGTTTGGGGTCTTTCTGCAGAACTAAGGCGCACTGTCTATGAGAGAAGAGTTCGTGGATGCTTGTGGACATTCAATCTGGAAGAGGTTTCACTTCTGAAGTGTTAGCAATCACCAGGGCGCCTCTACTGATCATTCTATTGAGGGTTTTCATGCCATATTCACCATTTCTTCTAGTTGTGCGAAATTCCTGAAGGAGGGCGCAATTACCTTTGGAGATATTGAGTGGGAGGGTTCATATTTGCATGCAACTCCCAAAGGGTCACTTCCCATGAGCATATATCCTGCAGATCTACAGGATCGCAGCTTCTCTTGTGAAGTTTGGAGGCCATAACAACAGAGACAGGATACTAGGGCCGGGGAGGGCGCAACTATGCTTGGTTATTCAACAATTTGAAGTAAAGAAACACTCAGGGTTCAGTAGATGTTCTGCATGTAGTTATTGGAGGCTCAAAGAAGTCTAGATCTCTTTGCAATAGAGTTTCCATGTTGGGCAAGGGGTAATTATCCTTAATGCATGCAAGATTCAATTTTCTAAAATCAATGCACAGCCTTATCCCCCCGTTTTTCTTTCTAACTACTACCAAGTTAGAACACCATGAGGAGTGCCTTGTTGGGGCAATGATGCCCGCATCCAACATTTTTTTAAGTTCTGTTTGAACCAAAGGTGCCAACTTAGGATTTATTCGCCTGAGTTTTTGCCGGAAAGGTTTTGTGTCTTCTTTGAGTGGGATAGTATGTTGAATTACATCATCTTTATAAGCTTTGAGTTCATCATATGTAAAAGCAAATACATCCCTATACTCACTGACAAGACTTATTAATTTTTATTTTTTTTATTATTATTTTAATTTATTTCTGAAGTACCATTTTCGATTTTTATGAGCCTTGGGACTTCCTCTGTCCCAATGTTTACTTCTATGTAACTGCCAGGTTTTATTACTCCTTTTTTCGTTTTGTACATGTCATGCCTGTCAAAGATCTTTTCTAAGGCAATTATTCCTCTAGGGACTGGATTCTTTATTGAGTTATCCTCCTCAACATATTCTTTGCCTTCTTCTTTATAACTGACATTGAAATCTGAGAATTCTTGAACATTATGAATGAATCTTAGGATTTGTTTGTCATCTCTGAAGACTTGCCAATGATCAACATTGTTTGGAACTGAAGGTCTAAAGATTATTTCTAGTTTTCCCTCTCCTTTCATTAAATCCTCTGAAGGTTGGAGGGTTGAAGCTGCAACTGCCAAACTGTTAGCTAGGCTGTTCTAATCCCTAGGAACTGAAATGAGATCCAGAGCATCAAACATTTCTATGGTATCCCAAATTGCATTTCTGTATCTTCTTAATTTTTCACTTTTGCATGCAAATTTATTCTTAACCTGGAGAATGACTAAGTCTGAGTCACCTTTGAAACTTATTATCTTGATTCCCATGTCTTTTGCAATTTCTAGGCCAAGTAGAAGTGCTTCATATTCATGCACATTATTTGTTGCATCAAATTCTAATCTAAATGCAAAATTGTAAGACTTTCCTGTTGGTGAAACTAGAACAATCCCAACCCCCTTTCCTGATCTCGAATGTGCACCATCAAAGTTCATCTTCCAAGCCTTATTACTTTCTTTTTCATCCTTAAATTTTTCCTTAGCTGGTGCTAGGAAGTTTGAACAAATAGAGAAATTTCCCATGTCAGATGTTTGGCATAAGAACTCATCGAAATGCTCTTTAGGGTCTTCTATATGGTACTTTCTTTCTTTTTCTCTAACGAGCCTGAAACTTTCGGTTGATGGAGGAGGGTATGGGATAGTTGCAAAGGACAAATCCATGTTTATGCAATCACCCATGTGAGCTCCCCATTTTCTTGAGAGAAGCATACCCCAAGCATCTGGCACATTAATTACAAGCACATCCATCTCAAAAGCAAAGTCTGGGCGGAAAGCTAGCCTAACTGGTAGATCTATGATAATCCCAAGGGTTTCAACTTCCCTAGAATCCATGGCACATATGTTTTGATAGGGCCTTGTAACCTTAAGGCCCAGCCTTTGCATAATTCCTTTAGTAATGATGTTGGATGAAGCTCCAGAATCATACATGCATTTATGTAACCATTGGTCATTTATTTCTAGAGACACAAAGAAAGGGAGATTCTCTTCCTTGGTTCTATCTCTGCTAGTTAAAACCACTGGAGGATCTTTATGTAGTTCCTTTTCCTTTTCCTAACTCTTAGCAACCTCTTTACCATTAGGAACATTTATTGCTTTAAGTAATTTTTTCTTTTGTGAAGGAATTTTCAGAAGGTCTGATATTGGAACCAATATTTTAGCATTCGAAATCCAACTACCTAAATCAATAGATAGATCAATAATTGGAGGAGGATTAGTTACCTTGGGAAAGTCTGCTTGAGATTTGCTTGCACCATCTCTCCCTTTTCTCTGGTAGACTATTCCCTAATGTCTGGCCATCTCTAGGATCTGCTCGTTTGTGGGCTTGTGTCCATACAACTTTGTAACATTATCATACTCGTCAACCACATCATTTGTTTGCTGACACCTTTCTTGCATTTCAAGCCAATGTTCCATTGACAAAGGGTGAGTTTCTCCAAAATTGTTTATGTGGTTGGAGCTCCTTGATTGCCCCACAAAGTTGCTTGTTGGAGGGAGGCCTTGCTCATTAATTTGACAAAATACTGGACAAGTGGACTCTTCATGAAAGTCCTCACATGCTCTACAAAAGGGTGGTATGTCCTCATTTACCACATTATTAGACTCTAACTGATTTGGTGGCCTTTGCTCTTGTTGAGGACTTTTCTTTTGCTATCTTTCATTACCAGGCCTCGGTTGGAATCTGTTATTCTGATTTTGGGACCTCTCCATGGCTATCAACCTATTCTGCAATGCACTAAGTTGGGTAGCGTGAGTTGCCTCCATTCTTTTAACCATCTTTGTTATGGCCTTTAAAGGGTTATAGGATGGATCTTTATTATCTGGAACTGCTGCTTTCTCTTTGGGATCTGTCTGTCTTGAAGAACTACCTCTTGTGAATCTTGTAAGGTTCGACTTTCTTGACGCTTGCATGTTTTTATCAATCTTGATAGCGGTTTCTTGAGCTATTTTGAGGTCGGCCAGTTCTTTATCTCTTAGCTGATATGTCATCTCACCACCGAATGCCTCAATGTAGTAGATCAAGATAACACTCTTAGGAGGTTTGATGTCTGTGTGCATGCTTGAAACTAGTTTGTTGAACCTTTTGTTGAACTCGTCCATGGTTTCATTTTCATTTTTCTTCATTGTGTTAAGGGCAGCTAAAAGATGACGATGATCTTTCTTCTCCTCGCACTTTTTAGTAAAGACATCAATGAGCTCCTTCAAGGTTTTGAAAGAGTTGTTTGGCTTGTCTTCGTACCAGTCTGAAACATCATCTTCTAAGGATAGAACAAATAACTTCATTTTGACATCTTCATAATCGTGTGCAACACACCATTTATTTATACATCTCATGAATGATTTGACATGCATTTTGGCAGAAATGGCATTATTACCTTGAAAACTAGGAAGTTTCTCAATTGCTTTTTCCGGAATAGCATGTGGATAATTATTTATTGCACTAAAATCACGTGGAGCATATATGGCCATTTCTGAAGTAAAACTATTACTAGCAAAAAACAAGTGGATATTAGAAATGGACTCTGTTCCTAAATGACTAAGTACTCTTCGATAAGAGGCTTTGGCTAACCTCCTTCGATAAACCTTTTCAGGTTCAGGAATGAAGTTGAGTATGCCTTCTGAGTTCCTCCATGTAGAATACCTAGTTAAATTGGAATTAAGTGGAGTCGCTAGATGGTTGAGTCTATTTCTGATAAATTACAAGCATCAAAAAACTAAGTAAAACAACAAGGAAAACAAGTCGTGTGCCGGGATTAGAAAGATTTATCCCCGACAACGGCGCCAAAAATGTTGTCGCCTTATACACACTTGGGAGACGTGGAAGAAATCTTCAATCCACTCGATGTGTCCTTGGGGGCAAGTGAGAGTTAAGGTGCTGTCACCTAATCCTCAACTCCTCCGTCTAGGCTAACTCCTAGCAAAGCCAAGGGGGGTAGTCCCTAACAAATATACTAAGGCTTGAACTAAGCTAAGTACAAGAAATTAAATCTAGGAGTTTATTATTCTTTCAACAATCAATCATAAATTGGAAAATACAAAAATCAACTATTTATCCACGATATACATATAAAACATGTACTTGCATAAAATGATACTTAGACACAGTTGTTAGATGCAAGTAACATTAAAATTGCTTCAAATAAATAACAGAAATGTAAAGTGAAGCATATGGCTTTGCTGAGTGTAAATATGAGACTAGTGCCTTAAAGGTAATCGTGGGCAATGTAGTTCGTGTGTTTTATTAGGATAAATTGATGTTGAGTTAATGAGATTGTTTGGGCCTCCTTATGTATCATTCACCAATCTCAAAACTTGCCGACTGGGTGTGCCGCAGGTCCAACGAGGCGAGTTGCCCCTTGACTTGATACACTCCACCCAGGGTAGAGGTCTTAGACAAATGATACCACTCAGAGATTGTCCTAATTAATCTATCACCACTGACCAATTCAACGTGTATGAACTTACTCCCAGCAGATCGAGACTAGCTCGCAACTGGAAGGGTCAGGAATCATACTGAGAGCTGAGGGGAATTTGTTTATTTTAAACAAGAAATAAATACTGAAATTGAAATGTTATATTAATTACTAATCCACACCGACTAGGCCTCTTTCGAAGAGCTGGGGGAATGCTTTATTTGCCAACTTTGAAATTGCAGAAAATAAATCTAACTAACAATTTATTTGATTTGCAGAAAAGGAAAATCTAACTAAGTTGTTGTGTAGTGCTTTGAGACTTATAAGACTTGATTCCTTTTACTTAATCCTTAGATCATGAGATAGATTTTAGACTTTAAGCAAAAAAGAACCATGCATGAAACTGAAACAATAACACCACACCGGTTCCCCCCTTAAAGGGAAAAGAGAAAAGTGAAGTCTCTTTAGCTTCACTTATTTTATTAACTCAGATACAAGTGCTCTTTTAAGAGTCTTTAGATCTTTTTCAAAAGGGATTTTGGATCCTTATAAGGATGAATCAAGGTTTTTACAAGTTACAAAAATCTTTAGGAAGGTGTAGGGTGCTTCTGGAAGTCCCAAATGCTCCTAATCCACCAAATCTTGGCAGAATCTCCCCTTGTTTATTCAATGACCTGCACAAAACAACAAACAAAAGAGTACAAAAGATAGCCAAAAACACTTTAAGAGTGTCTTTGGTTATTAGTAGAAATCCTTAAATATTTCTAAGTTAAAATCTACGAAAAATTGCAAAAATAAACTAAGAAACTCAAGCTAAAAAGCTTGTTTCCTTAGGGTCTTTTGTGGTTGTTCTAAAACAGCAAGTTAAAAACACTTGAATGCTAGATTTGAACAATGAAAATACTTGGAAAAGATTATCTTTTTATCCCTCTAAAAAATTTTAGAAAAATTATTTGAACAAAGGGATTATTTTCCTCCACTAGATCTAGATTCTTAAGATAGAATTTTTTTTGAAACAAAAATCAGATCTAAGCTATTACTTGCATGCATGAAAGGAACTGATGATTTAGCTAGATAAACTAGATCCAAAGTTGCTTGCATAAATATGTAAAGTAACCAAGAAATTTTGATTTAAAGAGAAGGAGAAAGAGAACAAGCTTGTGCTTGGAATATCTTGGGAAATGGAGTCCTTCTTTGGTGAATGGAGGGATCTTTTTCAAAAGACTTGGAAAAAGAGGAAGAGTCAAGCTAGATCATCCACTTCTCCAAGTTGAGGTATCAACTGCTTCAATCACTTGCAAAAAAGAGGGTTAGAAGATGGTATCACCTACAAAAGGGACTTCACAACGCAATATGTTAAACCAAACAAATATTGCATCTAAAAATCGCTTAAGTAAATGGATAGAAAGATCACTAATCAAACTAGCTTAGCAATTTTACTCTAGTGAGTAGTAGTACTCCTATAAGGCTAAATTAACCACAATACAAAAGCAAGAGAAATAGAATAATATCACCTCATACACATATGCATCCACACACTTGGACAATCCACCAATTTGACCTCCAAAGTCTTCTTTTATTCCAATATGCAAAGAGTATTACAATGTCAATGATACAACAAACAATTCTTCCCAAGCTCCAACTAGCTTGCAATGGGATGATTGCTTCAATATATAGCACAAGAGGGAGATTCCCAATGAAGGAGGGCGCACCAAGTGTGAGGAGGGGGGAGCCAAGTGGTGAGGTATGGGATGCCACCTCTCCCACAACCCTAAATGATGACAAGTGTGCAACTAATGGAGAGTGTGGGTGCGCCACCTCTCAAGAGGTTGGCTACCCCATATAAGTAAAAAAAACACTCCAAAGTACAACTCATGCTTAGGACTTAAGGTGGCTAAGACCTTTTACAAGTTCATCATGCAACATCTCTTATTACAATTTTTTATGGAAATGTAAAAAAGGTTGGTCTTTATGACCGACTGAACTTCTGAACTTTGAATTTTGAACAACAATGTTCAATCTTTGGTGGCTTGCTGGAAGTCCATCCTAGTGCAACTTTGATGGATAACAGGCCCTTCCATGAGATCCTCTCTCTGATCTGCCTGTAGGTTTTGAAAAATCACTGATGGCCTGCCAATGGTGAATCATGAACTCCTGCTAGGATCTTCTTCTTGAGTCCTGAATATGGTACTAAGTAGACTCTGTCCTTGTAGAATATGACATCATCAATGACCCTATTCCTGTGATCTTGAATGTGTTCATCCAAAACCTCACAAGCGAACTTGTTCTTGGAATATTCCACTAACAAGTGGGTTTTCCAATCCGTTGAAACCTCCATCAAAGAACATGTCGCAAGTCTCCTAGATAGTGCATCGACCAGGATGTTCTTCTTCCCCTTGACGTACTCTATGTCGAAATCGAAGGCCTGCATCTTCATCACCCATTTCTGTTGGCGCTCACTGAGGTCCTTCTGCTCAAGGAAATACTTTAAGATGTTGTGATCTGTTTTGACCACGAATTTGTTGCCCACCAAATATTGTCTGAATTTGGTCAAGGCATGCATGATTGCCAACATTTCCTTGTCATAAATGGAGTACAACCTCTCAGGTTGATTGAGCTTCCTGCTCTCGAACACAATGGGGTGTCCTCCCTGCATAAAAAAGGCCCCGACACCCTCGCCGGACGCATCACATTCTAATACAAACGGTAAAGTGAAGTCTGGTAATGCTAACACTGGACATGTGCCCATGACTTCCTTCATGTGATCAAAGTCTTTCTGTGACTCTTCGGTCTAGATGAAAACCCTTGTCGGGTGAGATTTGTAAGTAGTGCTCCAAGATGAGAAAAACCTCAGACAAACCGCCTGTAACAGCTGCATAGCCCAAAGAAGCTCCTCAGCTTTGTCACATTCCTAGGCGTTGGCCAATCCAGAATGGCCCTACTCTTCTCCTGGTGCACCTGTACCCACTGTGCACTGATGATGTGGCCCAAGTAAAGTAGTTCCATCATATCGAACTCACACTTGGACTCTTTGGCGTATAGTGACTGTGTCTCCCTGATGCTCAATACCTCATCCAAGTGCCTCATATGCTCCTTCCATGTCTTGCTGTAGACCAAGACGTTGTCGAAGAAAACCAAGAATGATTTCCTCAACTGTTCCATGAATATGTGGTTCATGCAAGACTGAAATGTAGCTGGTGCATTTGTTAGCCCAAATGGCATAACCAGGAACTCAAAATGACCAAAGTGGATCTGAATGTCGTCTTCTCTATGTTCTGCTCTCGGATGCTGATCTGATGATATCCAGACCGTAGATCAATCTTCGAGAAGAAAACGACCCCATGCAGTTCATCCACCAACTCATCGATGCGAGGGATAGGATATCGGTTCTTGATGGTTTTCTTGTTGAAGGCCCGATAGTCGATGCACATCCTCATGGTACCATCCTTCTTCAGAACTAAGACATTTGAAGAAGCGAAAGGACTGCTGCTAGGTATGATGTGTCCCATCGCTAGCAATTTCTTAATTACTTTCTCTATTTCATCCTTGAACCTCCTAGGATGATGATATGGTGGTGTGATCATAGGTTTGGCCCCCTCCTCCAGCTCAATAGTATGCTCAAACCATCTGTCAGGTGGCCTCCTGGGTGGAATCGAACCAAAAATCTGCTGATGCTTTCCTAACAAGTTCCTGATCTCTGTCTTATAATGTTGTCGACCCTCTGAATCCTTTTGTGTAGTGATCAAGCACTTTGCAACATATGCTACCTCCCCATGCCTGAAGATCCTTTCCATCCTCTTGGCCAAAACTGTCTTGGGTGCCCTTGTCGACATGCCCCTCAGAATGATCCTCTTCCCATCACTGTGCCTGAACCCCATCTCGAAGGTTTGGTAGTTGGTGGTGATTTTGCCCAATGTGATCAACCACTAGACTCCCAACACCACATCTGTGTCTGATAGGTCAACTACATAAAATGTGCCTCTCACGGTGTAGTTACCTAACTTTATCTCCAAGTCCGAGACTCTGTCTAGACACTCCACTGTATGGCCATGTGCTACTGCAGCATCAAATCCTTCAAACTCCTCTGTTTGAAATGCCCGCCTCGATACCAATGAAGCATCAATGAAGTTGTTGGTGGACCCACCATCGATTAGGGCGATTGCCCACTGTCCCTGAATAGTCTCTCTGATCCGGAGGGTGTCATACCTGGGAACACTAGAAAGGGTCGCTATGACTTCTCCCTTTGCTAGTTTTCATCTGTTAGCCTGCTTAGGAGGCTGTGGTGCTATTGGTGGGTGGGTCTCTGCCGATGTCGGTGGTCTCCGTGGAGGCTACTCCTCTGCCTGTAATGGTTCCTCCTCTGAGCTAGTGGATCTGCTATCCTGCTCCTCCTCCTCACTATCCACACTGTCTGCTACGACCTCCATATAATGGATCTCTCCCTTGCCCATGCACCTGTGGCCTGGGACCCAAGGGTCTCTGTTAGAGAAGCATAGCTTCTTCCTCATCAACTCTCGTTTGGTGTCATCGTCCAACTTGGGATTGCCCTCCCATTCCCTTTGAGGATTTTTCTGATCCATGTCTCTCTATGGTACAAAGGGTTTGGTAAAGGTTTTGGGTTTCAACGCCGAGTCCCCCATGTCTCTTGTGTGCACAATGGCCTCCTGAAGGGTGTGAAGCTTCAAATACTTAACCCGACCCCTCAATGGCTCTGTCAATGCCTCTGTGAACAGCATCACCAATCCGTGCTCCGATATATCGGATACGACCACTGCTTTCCGTTGGAACTCTATGATGAAGGCCTCAACTGATCCTGTCCGTCTCAACTGTGTAAGGTCCCTGAAATGGAGCTCTGGATATCTCCAGTCAAAACTTTCCATCAACCTCTTAGTGAACTCCAAGTATGAAGTAATGTGGCTGTGACCCAAGGTCACCAACGCATGGTACATGTTATCCCCTATCCTAGGGATAACTAGGGAGATCATGTCTCGAGGCCCATAGGTCCTAGACATGGAGTGCCGAGAGCCGGATGACTTGAGCATGGCCCCGGAGGGCCCATCTTTTCTCCAGTGCAGCCCATCTATCAGTAACAACAACATCCATCTCACCAGCCTGGTCCTGAAGTAGCAGTAAGTCTTGCTCCATGCGGTAATGAGTCCGGGTATCATGGTATGTGTCACTCTGATTATTGAAGCACTTAAGCATGTTGCATTGAATTCTCCTTCATTTCATAATGTTTGCTTGGAAATTATGCTCTTTAACCTGTTCATACATGGGAGGGTGATATGATGCCCTAGTAAGTTGATCTCCCTTTAGGGTGAGTTGCCACTGGGTGGGTCTATGAAAGACCATCGTCCATTCCCTCCATACTTACCACTTTCCATCATTATTCCTCTCATCTTTCGCTCACCTTGGTCTGGGCATTGGGTTTGCCACACTAGGAAGGGTTGTACCTTGCCTTGTGGGAAGAAGGGGCTAAAGGCCCAGAGGGTAAAAGTAGCTGGAAAGAGTTAAAAGATAAAATGAAACCTTTGAGATGCTTCGCCCAGGGATTCCCGAGAAAACAGTAAAAAGCTTCTTAGTAAGAAAAGGGAACCCATAAGATAAATCAAAACTCAAGGTACTAGTTGGTGGATGGGAGGTCTCACCATGAGCCGACCTATTAGGACCATGGGCATGTAGCGGTATGACACTACCATCTATCTGGTCACCAAACCAGGGTAGTGGCTCTTGGTGGCATAACCAAGAGAAAGGGGGTTCTCATCACGAGCCAACCTTCCCATCTCCGTGAAATGCTTGTGGGTAACGCTGTCATCTCTGGTCACCAAGCCAGGACAATGTCCCAAGCTCTTCCCTTGAAGCATGAAAGAAAAAGACCAAAAGCAATAAGACTAGGAATAAAAGGCATTGAATGAGCTAGGAAAGAATGGCATCTATGACAAGGTGCAACTCGCCCTCTACAAAGGCACCCACAGGTAAGACCTACATTTCTCTGTTATCACTGCACCCTATTCCCAAACACTTCCCCATGTCACCTCACACACACTTACATGACCTAGATTGGCTCTCACCTGGGAAACACCCCAAACATAAGGAGGATTAGCCCAATAGGACATCTTGAGACCTTCTCCAAACCTTACTTGTTAAATTGCATAACGTCTTTGAGCATTTGTCTGTGTAAAGGGGGGTTTGATGCACATGTTTGGGTAATTTGATTATTAAATGTGATTGACATTGCTATGATCCCTGTGACTTATGAACCCCTAGAGGGCATACTTCTTGTTGTTGCAGGACCTCGCCTGGTGGATAGGTACATATGGGGGAGTGATTAGCTCGGACCTTGGGGCTGAAAGCCCATAGATGGACGCTGTGACCTCAACTAGGGGCAAAGAGACACCAGCGACTTGCACCAAGAAGAAAGAAGGGCATTGCACCAGGGACACTTCAACAGACCTAGACCCAGGGGGATCTTGTCTTTCCTCCTGGACGTTGACCTTTGGGAGCCCGTGACGTCAACTTTGCGACCCTATACGTCATCCACAATCAGGGTTTGCATTTATGAGGGCAGTTGTGTGCTAGTTGGCACATGTGGCAACATTCAGGGCCTTTTGAGGCCAAACGTTCTGCATGTGTGGCCTAACGTTCTACCCTAGGGTCTCAACGTCACCCTAAAAGGGCATGACGTCACCCGTGGAGCTGATTTTAGGGTTTAATTACCTTCATTTATGTAAAAAAACTGGATTTTCAATGTAATTTGGCCATGTCGGCCTTTTTATGACCTAATTTTAATTAAAGGTCATTGATACTGTATAAATAGAGAGAAAAGACTCATTTTTTCATCATCACCCATCACACAATTAGTGTGGTCTGAAATTTGCGCCCTTTTTGAGGGTTATTGGCTGAAATTCTAGGGGCACTTTCTCTTGGAGGCTAAATTTTGCAACTTGGATCATTTCTTGGTGAAGTTACTTGGCATTCTAGGGTTTTATGGCTTGATTATTCTTGGTGAAGTAAGTAGATCTGCAATTCTTCATTTTATTTGAATGGTTTATGGTGAATTTGCTTATTCATGTTAAAGATTATGAAATTGCTTGCTTGACAAACCCTAGGAGTAAAAGACTTAATTTTCTAGACCTTGCCAAGAAGATTTTGACCTAGGTAAACTTCTAGAGTCCTAAATACTAGCACTTTATAATTCATTATCTAGTCAATTGTTGCTTCAAGTATCTTTCAATAGTCTAAGGAAGGAAGATTTTGCTAGATCCTAAAATTGCTTACACTCAAGTAAGTTTATCGTTAGGGTTTGGATGTTTGAGGTCTTGAAAAACCAACACCTCTTCCATCCATATCTTATCCTTAGGTAAGTATAATCATTGTGTCATTTCTTCCGAGAGAAAACCGTCATCTATGGACTCCATTACACTATAAAGGCACTAGTCTACCCACTATAGTGATTGATTGATCAAAACAACTCTCAAACTATCTTCCTTGAAACATTTACTAACTTCTACTAACCTTAAACTAGACTAATTCATTGACTAACTTGCTGCTGCTGCAAAAGATTGCCACAACCATCTAACAACATCAAATTTATCTCAAAAGTGACATTAAAAGCTGACTAGACATTGCCAATTTTGCTTCTGACAAGTAGTTATCATTTTGCCAATTCAAAGCTATATTTCCTTGTCTTTTTCAAGCAAATTCAAGGCATAATTATTGTGGCTGTTAAAAAATACTTATTGCTGTTGTAAATAATCACTTTACTGCAATTTTATATCAATTTACTTGTTTTTCAGAGGTTCATGGTCTTATGAAGCACTAACATCATTTGGTACTTGGTGTAGAAAATCCAGGTCCTATCAGCAAGACTTCTTGGTCTGTCTTTGACCAAGCAAAGTCACTAAGTTTTCTGCTGTCATAAATTGTTTAATTGCTGTTTTATAACAGCCATC
>JZKD02S1620753.1:137176-147434 GCA_000966675.3 Picea glauca
CAATTAAGTCCCCCTTTAACACCTTTTCATTCTAATTCTTCGTTGACTTAGGCTTAAGTGACTTTTCCTAAGTATTTTGGCTTAATTCATCGTTTAGCCATCAATTCCTCCTTATCTCTCCATCTTGTTCCCTGTTTGTGCCTGACTATAGTCTACGGGAACATATAGACTACTAAGTCACTCCCTGCTGGCCTACTCTTGGGAACGGGACATCACATACAATCTGTGTAACTGCTGCTGAAGTCTGATGGAAGATCTGTGTGATCTCCCCGGTGACTAGGGTGTGTGTCTCAACACCAAAATCAACCACTGGGTGTATTCCTCCTGGATTCCACTGAGCCCTCTCTCCTGAGATGCGCCTCTCGCCTCAATGACAATTCCAAAATCTTCATAATGCCGAATTAGGTTGCTTTACCCTTCCTTTATAGCTTCCCGAAACCCTAATTCGCTGTTGACCAATTTTTAGCTTATCTGTTCTATTTTTAGCTCACTTTGACTTAAAAGCGCTTTTAGTCACTTTTAGCTCAATGTGACTTTCGAATTATAACACCCTCAGCTGAAGTGACCTCTAATAACCCTGTTTACCCCTGCATGGCCCTGGCTATAGTCTAACGGGGCTGTTTAGACCATTAAGCCTCCTCTCTGGAGCTCCTATTTGGAAAGGGACATTACAATTTCCTCTTTGATTCGTGCCTAAATCAGCTACAGATCATGGGTATTCTAGGAGCTGTTCAGAGCTTTAGTGGCTGCCCAAAGCATGGTTATATTCAGGGGTATCGCTGCCATCCCTCACATCTGAACTCATCATCAAATCATGCCCTTATTTGCTGGTTCGTGGAGGATAGGAGGATGCTTCAGCACAGTTACTACTGCCAAGAGTTGTGCCTTACAGCAGATCGTACCACCTAGAAGGAAGCTGTTACAGTCCAAATATTTCTGCCCAAGATCTGTATATTCCAGGTCAGAAATAATATATAAACCAGAACTGTGATTGCTAAGTTATTTTCTTTTTATGCTTGATTGCATTTGCAGATTTATTGCTGCTGTTACAGCTGGGAATATAATTGTTATCATTTTGCAATTTACATGTAATCCCTGGTTTTGATATTACATACAATAAAACCTTTATGTGTGCCAAATCTATGATGGGTCTGCTATGAAATTGTTTAAGAAAGAGATCTGAAACGAATAAATACTAAAACCCTATCAGCAGTAAACACAAACATATCAGCAGACCAGTAAGGGGATTTTACATTGTACGACACCTATCGATGTTATCCATAGACTCTCACTTAAATTTTGTGGAGGTTTTGGTCTTGTTCGACTAGATTTATCCCCTCTTGTATTTCACTTTGTTAAAATATGAGGAAATTTGTACAATTGTATAAATAGTTTTTTAATTCCTTTTAACCTTTCTATTTGAAAGTCAAATATTTGAGGGACAAAGATATATTGGTAGAAATTTGTGAAGTACAACAATGACCTTGTCATTAACTGTCATTAATCACCATTCTCCTACTAATGTTCAACCCCCTTTCTTTGGCTTGTAGGTAGTTTATGAACAATAGTTGATAAAAAAATTCACTTTATCCAACTGCTGCTTTTTCTTACCCAATGTTCCCTTCACTTTATCCAACTACTACTTTTTCTTACACAATGTTCCCTTCACTTTATCCAACCACTACTTTTTCTTGTGACTTGTTGTGTGTGTGTGAGAGAGAGAGAGAGAGAGAGAGAGAGAGAGAGAGAGAGAGAGAGATTGAGATTTATTTACATTTTTTCTTTGTTTATAGCTGGCAAAAATAGCAGGGAATAAGGTGGTTGCAACATGTGGAGGAACACAAAAGGCGGCCCTTCTGAAGGACTTTGGTGTTGATAGGGTGATCGACTACAAACAGGAAGATATTAAATTGGTGGGTGTCTTTTAATTTCATTAATTCTACCTTATAAATATCGATAATGAAACATATCTAATTTCAAAGTTACTTTTAGTGCATTCTATTACAAACTAGCTAGCATTGATTCACAGGTTTATTGTTTTAGAGTTATTATTTTATTCTCTATAAATAGTTGGTTCTGACAGTTAATGAAATTGCCGTACTATTTTGTGGAGTGCAATATTGTTTTAATGATCGAAGGGGTAGAAATCATCATAATATATTAGTAATTGTAGAAGGAATACAATAGGTAGATAGTCTGATGCTTTATATTTTGTGAAGTTCATTAAAAATGGTTAAAATATTTTTGTATCTCCATGTGCCTTTCTCATGCATCATAGATCCTATCATAAATTATTTTGCTTATGGATTTTGTGGCATGAAATAAAATATCATTATGAGAGTGTTAAGAATTGTCATATGTTTAATCATGTACTTGTAGATGTTTAGTGATATTTTAAATTTTGGGTTGCAACTAGAGATTGGCTATGTTATTGGTTTCATCTCCCCCTTGTGGATCTACATGGGTTCATATCCAGTGCAAATACGACTTGATTACGACTTAAGTATAACTTCGATATAAAACTAATATGGGCTTGATTTGTATTAGATATGACTGGTACATAATTCCATCTTACATTCATTAAAAGAGTAAATAAAGGAAAAACATTAACAAGAAGAACCTCAACTATAAGTGGGGCTTAGTGCCTGAATTCATGCAGAACATTGCTCCCATATCTTTTACATAATGGGTCTCAAAACATGGGGATATACATCATGCATGATAAACCAAAGATATATAGTCCAAATAATTACAACAAAATTCACATGATAGATCTGTCAATTCTTGATCCCCGAGTCATTATCCAAATTGAGTGAAGTTGATTGAGCTGTAAGACATCCTTCCCTTTTTTTGGGAGGGAGATCATCTTCTTCCACCTTGGATAATGATCCCTCAAGAGGAGCCAACTTTTCTGGAGTCATAAATACCTCTTGTTGCTCAGGGGAGATTTTACTTGAATCGTCTCCAATTTCTACTCTAGCGTCCCTTTCTAGGGTTTTCAAGAGAGGAGGATCCTCCTAATTGGAGATAGGGCATATTAGCTAGTGCCTCATTTTATCCTTTCCACCAGGTAGGCTTCTAGGAAGTAAATTTCTGATTTATCTTTATCGAGCATGTAGAAGATACATGCCCATAAGAAAAACACGATCAAGATCTGATTGCACATATTCATAATCAAGTTTTTGATTCCAAGACATACCTGTGACCTTTAAATAGATTTCCTCTAGAAGACCTTTTTGAAGGTCCATTTCAATGCAAATTCTTGAAGTCGTTAACAATCTTCTTCATGTTTCATTCGAATAATAATGGAATATTCCAAGAGCATTGCCAATAGCTTCCAAGGAAACATGACGTCAAAAGTGGAGGGGCAAATTTGGAAGCCTAACCCAAATTGGAGCCGAAGAGAGCTTGAGGAGGGATAAAAAGGGTACCATTGTTTCATACATAACTAGGATTTATCCATAAACCAAGGTCCAAAATGGAGAATGCTATCTCTGTCATCCGTTGAATCAAATTCTATGACAGAAGCTTCAGAAACATGGGTGAATATATGCCTCTCCCTGCAAGTGGGGCTTCCAAGGATTAGAAATCCAACAATGGAGGTCTGGAAGTTTTGACCATAATCCGTTAAACCTGCAAATACGCCATGCTCTTTGTAAAAATTGAGGTTCAAACCAGCTTCACTGTCATCATCAAAGGAGATATTTGGATTTTCCACTTTTGTCCATGATAAAATCCCTAGGATGACAAGTTGAATCCCTAGAACTGTTTTGAGGCACCATGGAAACCTTAACATGACATAAATAAACCCAACCCTAGAGATGCTCTGCAGAGATGGGTAGAGTCACATGTAGACTCTTCCTCAACTTTGCTTCCCGAGCATAAGATCTAAGTGAGGTAACCCCGATCTAGGCGAGGAGAGTGACCGGGAGTCCCTGAACTGGAGAAAAGAAGTGATTGAGCCTTTAACTTGCTCCCAACGCAAATTAAAAGCCCTCGAGAAACAAAGAGACCTCCAGAAACATTCTTCGCTAAGGCAAATAGAGAAGCAACATTCTTCTAGTTTGGCCTCCAAAAGGATCTTGGACAATAATGCCACCATGCAGCTTGCAAACAGAAAGGTGTTAGTTTTGTAGCTCGGTAGGTTTCTCAGCATGGGCCTAAGTGTTCTAGGCATGCTGATGGACACATTAAACTACCCAGATCAACCTTATTTGTCTTAGCCTAAGTCTAACTTAGGAATTTCAGCAAATTCTGTTTTGAGTGGATTGTGGGGCCCAGTCTAGTGNACATATTCATAATCAAGTTTTTGATTCCAAGACATACCTGTGACCTTTAAATAGATTTCCTCTAGAAGACCTTTTTGAAGGTCCATTTCAATGCAAATTCTTGAAGTCGTTAACAGTCTTCTTCATGTTTCATTCGAATAATAATGGAATATTCCAAGAGCATTGCCAATAGCTTCCAAGGAAACATGACGTCAAAAGTGGAGGGGCAAATTTGGGAGCCTAACCCAAATTGGAGCCGAAGAGAGCTTGAGGAGGGATAAAAAGGGTACCATTGTTTCATACCCTAGTGGAAAAACTCGGCAACGGCAAAAAAGCGGCAAGGGTCCTGAAAACATCGGCACGGAAAAAATCGGGGAAAAAATCGGAAAAAATCGGAAAAACTCGGCAAACATTAAAAAATACATAATTTATTCATTTTTTTTCAAAATTTTAAACATTTTTCAATATATAAAGCAACAACAACATCATATAAACAGATAGGCACATAAATACGGAGAAAGAACCGATATATATCATATAGTGGATGCCAAACAAAAACCGATACATCAAAGTCATTACTGAAAGTCTGAAAGTCTGAAATCAATACAAAATCCAGCCGTTTTTTACCCAAAAAACGCGCTTTTTTTCCGCTTTTTTGCCGCTTTTTTCAAAAAAGCGCGCTTTTTTCAAAGTCTTAAAAAGCGCGCGTTTTTTTTTAGTAAAAAGCGGCGCCTTGAAAAACGCGCGCTTTGTCCGCTTTTTGCCGTTTAAACGGCGATTTCTTCTTCTAGGTTTCATACAACTAGGATTTATCCATAAACCAAGGTCCAAAATGGAGAATGCTATCTCTGTCATCCATTGAATCAAATTCTATGACAAAAGCTTCAGAAACATGGGTGAACATATGCCTCTCCCTGCAAGTGGGGCTTCCAAGGATTAGAAATCCAACAATGGAGGTCTGGAAGTTTTGACCATAATCCGTTAAACCTGCAAATACGACCATGCTCTTTGTAAAAATTGAGGTTCAAACCAGCTTCACTGTCATCATCAAAGGAGATATTTGGAGTTTCCACTGTTTGTCCATGATAAAATCCCTAGGATGACAAGTAGAATCCCTAGAACTGTTTTGAGGCACCATGGAAACCTTAACATGACATAAATAAACCCAACCCTAGAGATGCTCTGCAGAGATGGGTAGAGTCACATGTAGACTCTTCCTCAACTTTGCTTCCCGAGCATAAGATCTAAGTGAGGTAACCCCGATCTAGGCGAGGAGAGTGACCGGGAGTCCCTGAACTGGAGAAAAGAAGTGATTGAGCCTTTAACTTGCTCCCAACGCAAATTAAAAGCCCTCGAGAAACAAAGAGACCTCCAGAAACATTCTTCGCTAAGGCAAATAGAGAAGCAACATTCTTCTAGTTTGGCCTCCAAAAGGATCTTGGACAATAATGCCACCATGCAGCTTGCAAACAGAAAGGTGTTAGTTTTGTAGCTCGGTAGGTTTCTCAGCATGGGCCTAAGTGTTCTAGGCATGCTGATGGACACATTAAACTACCCAGATCAACCTTATTTGTCTTAGCCTAAGTCTAACTTAGGAATTTCAGCAAATTCTGTTTTGAGTGGATTGTGGGGCCCAGTCTAGTGAGCTGCACCACCTTAGTGTTGTGTGGGGTCTAACTAAGGGGGGCATACCTCCTTGGAGCCTTGGAGGCTGAAATGGGCACACAATTCAAGACAAAAAGGTGGTTGTTAGGAAGATAAATGAAGGGGCTGAGGGTGAGGGACACACACATTCCTAATTTGTGAGTTGAGCAAGTGAGGTGAAGGAGGGCACTAGGCTGAGGCATTGTTGGCTGAGGAAGAGGGCAAGAGCAGCTAAAGGAGGGCGCTTGGGCTGGGCCGAATATGCAAGGGAGAGCAGGGCCGTACAAAAAGCATCAATTAGTTAGAAAGGAGGCCGTACAACAACAAGGAAGACGGCCAAATCTGACCGTACTACATCAACAGAAGAGGGTTGAAAATCAGAGGCCATACAAGCTGAATTTCTGAGCAAGAGAGGGACAAGGAGGGCTGTAAATGCCGCACTATACAGGGCCGTGCTTTGATGGGCCATTCAACCTCATATTGGCTGGGCCGTACTCCTGAATGTCAGGTAATTTCTGCTGTAAGAAATTCTGAGTTTTTCTGCTGTAATTTCTCTTTCCTCTGAAGCCAATAAAGCCCCTCCTTTGCTAGTTTTCCCCACACCGGGGTTTCTAGGGTATATCTGGTGTTTGTCCAATTTTATGCTTGGTTTACTGTTGCTTTTGTTGTTTATTTTGGTTGAATAACTCAGTTGTAGGGTATTTTGCATAATTTCAAGATTTATATCAGCAAGTATAATTTCCGTGTTAAAGCAATTTTTTGGCAATAACTTCATGTGTTGAGTTATAGGAGAATCAACATGGTATCTGTTGACCACCTATTTCAACTAGGGGATCAACTCCATGTGCCATGAAGCTATGCACCTGATGGTGCAATAAAGTTGAAGACTTACTGGTTCTACAAGGCATTTTTTTCCCTGGCACTTCTTTTTGTAATTGGAATTTCCACTCCCCTGCGTGGGATAATAATCTAATGGATCTGCATGGATCATATTGTAGGTTAGTTTCCTAGGACTTTATCATTAGGGAAGTCCTTTCATCGAGTGTTTTTTTCCTCAGGTAATTAACTTGGCCTAACCAACCTGTTTTTACCCTTGAGTTTTTCACTCCCACAATAATCCAGGATGTGTCAGCAGCGACAGCAGAGGAGATAGAGTTCAGTGATCAGTTTGCGAGAGAGTGTGCATTCGTGACTACCTTGTCTGCTATTACGCCATCCAACACTAGATGGGGAGACAGAGTTGATGAGGACCGACTGACTCACAACAGTGATTCAAAGGTAGATGAGACTCGGTGTCCCTGGATATCTTCAGAGTGGGTAACCGGTCCACCCAGGATAGCTATAGTTTCAAAGCAGCTGAGCAGACAGAGAGTTGGTGCTACAACTTCAGAGCATCAGAGGTTGATGAGGAGGAGTAACAGGGCACAACAGAGGCTTGAGCCTCACTTAGCTTCTGAGACGAGCAGATCAGGTTCTGGATCCACTTCAGGTGGAAGTTACTTGGCGAGAGGCCAAGTTGATGACGCTTGGTGAGATACCAAGAGGGAGAGACTCTTAGTGAGATGCCAAGAGTAGGTGGAAATCCTTGGTGGGAGACCAAGGTGGAGATCTTTGGTGTGATACTGAGATCTAGGTGATATTGGATAGATGGAGAGTCAGTTCCATTTATAGATCACACAGATTGAGTAGATCTGTGACAGAGTCCACTTTCAGTGATCAGGGTACAGCCATACTCACCGAGTATATGCCAGGAGGCAACCATGTCCGCTGCAGGGACAAGATTGGTGGTGACGAGCACTTTCCTCGGTAAGAGGAAGTGTTGGGATTTGGTTACCTTGGAAAGTGGTTCCCATGTGCTTATGAGTCTCTAAGCACAAAGGGGGAGACTTTTACCCTTGTTCTATGTACTTTGTGTCTAATTTCACTTTGACTTAGGAGATTTAAGTCAAAAGTGAAATTTGGTCATTTTAGCCTAAAGTGACAATTAATTCACAATGTGGGTGAATTAATGGACATAAAGTGGAAACTATGGAAAGTTAAGTGAAGTGGGTTTTGAGTTGAGATATATGTGAGATGATCTCAACCATTGATTAGGGATGAGATGAGATGATCTCATCCATCCATCATTTAGGTTTCCTTATGCATCCTAAAGGAGGGCGTAAGGGGCAAAGGAGGCTTCATTCCTTGTTATGTTCACTTGAACAGAAGGAGAAAGGGCAAGAGGATGAGAACAGTTGCATTGGGAGAGGAGAGCTTGGGCACATGCTTCAATGGAGAGAGGCATCTAGCTTAGGCCTCAGTTATTTGATGGTGATTGCATCTGCTAGGAGGAGGGCACACCATAGGAGTGGATGCACAACTACTTGGTAGCAGTTTCGCTTAGAGGAAGCTAGTTCTGACTGGTTCAGTGGAGAGGCAGCACAGGAGAGCACATTCCTGTGGAGGGATTTCTTCATTGGGTCAAAGAGGAAGGAGAGCGCTTCATTTCAGTGGAGAGAGCAACAAAGTGAGAGGGCACACCTGAGTTTGGGCGCATATCTCACTGGATCTTGTGGCAAGGCTTGTGAGGAGCTTGCTATGTATACAGGTTCCTTTGTATTGTATTACTTGTTGTATCTCATGCTTTGATCATCATTATATAGACATATACCCCAAATTGGTTTTCCCTGGGGGGGTTTTATCCAGGGTCATGTTGACCAAAAATACCTGTGTCAAATTTATGCATGCTTAGAAGTGTAGATCAACATTTTAAAGTTCAAAGATCTAGAGGTAGTGTTATGTGTTTTAATGTATTATGCATGTGCTAACATTGAGTAAAGAAAACACTTGCAAAGGCACCTTAAAAGAGCACTTAACCATTAAATATTGAGCAGAAAGTTTGGTGACTGTTTGCTATGCTAAAACAGCAAGAGAAGACAGCCACACAGTTGAAATCGAGAGCCATACTAAGGTCAAGGACAGACCTTAGGTGGCAGCCTCATAGGACCTCAAAAAATCTACAGATTACTTGAGAGATTTCTCTGTCTTGCATTATTAAATGAGTGAAAACCTCCTTATAAAGGGTCACATACTAGTCAAGTCAACCCACTTTATGAATATGGGATTGATAGATACACACACATGCCAAATAAAACATAAAAGCATAATATAACCTAAAGTCAAAATGAGGTTATTATTGCCTATGTTTAATATCTACTTGACCAATATTATTTTTATCTTATCTATGGTCCTATGAGAGCAACGTTATTAGCTGGTGCAACGTATTTTTTATTAGTTGTTGATTATATTTCCATGGAAATGTGGGTTTATTATTTCAAAAGAAAATTTGATTCTTTTGTTGAGTTCGAAGTCATTAATGCAGTTGTAGAGAAAGAATCTGGTAGAGGTTTTAGGCCCTTCAAGCTGATATTGGAGTGGAATTCATCTTTGATGAGTTTGCATACTTTTGTAAGCAAGAAGACATTCAAAGACAATTTTCTGCTCCATATACTTGCCAACAGAATGGAGTTCTGGAGAAAGCAAATCGCAAAACATGTTGTGCAACAGATGGTTTTACCCATAATTCCTATAATCAACGCAGAGACATTAGTTATGCAATGTTGGTTGCCACCAAAGCCTGTAATCAACCCAGAGACAGGTGCTTTTAGCCATGTAATGTTGGTTTCCACCAAAGTCCGTCTCTCTCATGAGACATTATCACTTTTGCATCTCCTTTTACACATTGAAAAATATCAATTATCTTTTTTCTCTCTACGACTCATGTTTCACTGTGTGTGTGCAAGTTTTATGGTCTCTTGTAATTTTGTTATCAATGATAAAACTATAATTTCTCTGTATAGCATTTTATGTTTTGTTTATCTTTCTTATCTCTAAGAGTGATTGAAACCAAGATGTGAAGGGAATTGCTAGGAGAAGCTGATATTCTCTTCTAGCATTTTATGAGAAGAGTTTGGAAGGTTCTTAATCTAGTTTTGGACAATTCTAAAGAGAATAGCATTTTTAAAAAGTTTTGCATATTTCACATGGTTGAGGAGTTGTCAAGATTTAAAGTTGCTCTACAGAGACAAGTTTTCAATGAGATATAAGGTTCAACTCCCCAAGATAATCATTTTTCAGTTTACAGAGAAGAGATTTAAGCCTTTAAAGGATCAAGATGACTAGTTTCTTTTGTTTAAACTTTAAATAAAGGAAATGAGCAATTTAATAAGTGAGGATTTTAGAAATTTGTCATCTTTTCCTTTCTATGGTTTGTAGTCTGTGGTAACGCACCAAAAGTTATGTCTGAACACTGTTGAGTCTATGTTAGAGAAACTATTGAATTGGGCAGCATATGTGGCTAAGATATA
>JZKD02S1620764.1:9524-26390 GCA_000966675.3 Picea glauca
CCTTTTACCCTCTCATCCCACCCCCTTATTCCCACCTTTCCTAGTCTCACTTATCTCCCTATCTTCTCCCACCTCATCATTTTCTTACCATGCCCATCCAAATTCCCTCTCTTGTCACCTCCTCTCCCAACGTTCCAGTGGATTTTCCCTCCTTTCCTTCATTCCCACCACTCCCCATCCCCAACCCATCGACCTTTTACCTCTTCTCACCTCCCTATCCCAAAAAATGCCCCCTTCCCCTCTATCCCTCCCTCATCTCCTATTCTCCTCCCCATTTCCTCCTACCTCCTTTACTTTATCCATCATTCACCTCTTCTAACCTCATCCCCCTTTTCTCCTCTCATCCCACCCTCTCATACTTTCCTCCCTTGGTCTCACCTATCTCTTTCTCTTCTCTAGCTCTCCCTCACCTCCTCTTCTCCTCCCCCTCCATCCTACCTCATCCACCCCTCCCTTGTATTCTCCCTCATTTCCTCTTTATACATCCCCATATTCCCCTAGGACACCAATGTAATCTTTCATTAGGCCCTTTCCTCTACCTTGGACACCTTCTTGTTAAGGCTATAACCCCCACTTGGGACCTCATAAACTTGGTCCATATACCCTATTTCCTAGGTCCCTATCAATTCTCTATTCCCTCTATCATATGGCCCTATTCCTTCCCCTAGGAACCTTCACACCATTTACCTCTTCCAAAATCCAAATCCCCTTTACCTCTTCCATGTAGTCCCCACCACCCTCACTACAACACCCTCTTAACTTTGGTCCTCACCTCCCAACCAATCCCATAAATATAGTCCCCTATAACCCATCTCTTGGACCCTAGCTCCATATTTACTTCCCCCCCCACCTCTACTCAACACCTAGACCCATTTACCCTTAGGTCACTTCCCCACTAAACCCATTTGGCACTATAACCTATTCCCTTGGTTCCTAACAACCCATACATTTTCCTTGGTCCCAAAGAACCTGAAACCCTTGGGATCCTCTACATATGGGCCGCTAACTCTACCATTAGGAAATTTTTACCATACCCCCTCTATCCCCTAATCCATTGGGCCCAAGTTTGTACCCCTAGCTCCCTCCACACTTAGGCCCTACATTCCTTCCCATGAGTCCCTTCCACCACTAGATCCTAACCTATAACCCTATCCCACTTCTCCATTGGGGCCCTACCTATTATTAACAACTATCCCCCTCTATGTCTAGTCCCTTTCCTCCACTTGGACCCTAGCCCCATATGTCCCTAGGCCCCCACCTCTACATGACCACTAAACCCATTTTCACTTAGGCCTTAATCTCCCTATGCTCATATATATTCCCCAGGGCCCCACACCATCTATGCTTTCATCCCAATTCCCTAGTCACTACCCTATGCCTCAAACTACCTTAAATCCTATCCCCCCATGCCCCACTTTCCTCTAGGCCCCTCCACACCTTATCTATCCATAAAGGTACACGTGCCATTTATGAGAATTTGAAATGTTTCTCACAAGAGTGTGTGCACTCTTGAAGCAATGTATGTGTGTTCTTTTGAGATGGAAATCAAGGAGAGTATAATGTCAAACCTCTTTCTTATCACCAAAATATTTCTCATAGAAATAAAGACAATAGATGAAGAAACAATCAACACAAGCACAACATACTACCAATAATTACAAGATGATCACACTCAGTTTGGCTAGTGTTGGCCCTTGACCAAGTTTTGGTATAACCTTGGTCGTGTTTGACAATTTTTGGGACTTCAACAGGCTCGTTGAAGGCGGAGCACCCAGGCGAAGTGGAGATCGCGAGATATCACCCTTTTTTTGGGATTTTTGGGTTTTAGGGTTTATGTAACGGGTATGGAATGTCGGCCCATGGGTCTTACCCATGTTTAGGCCCTTTTTGTAATGTATAAATAAGTAGCTAGGCGATGTAAGGAGAGGTCGATGGCTTAGTTCTAATGATATCTATGTGCAAGAAGATGTGTTAAGGCTTGTAGAGCTAAGTGCAAGTATTTTGTAAGTGCTTGGTACAAACAAACTGTGTAAGGATTTATTCTTTGATCCAACTCAAAGAAGGAGGATCTGGCAAGGTGTGCACAGATCTCCTGTCCTAGGCGGATTTGACTATGTGTCTTGGTGCATGTAAGAAGATTGGAAGAGACTAATAATAAGAGAAGAAGATTGGTGGACGTAGCCCCACACTCGGGTGAACCACATATATCTTGTGTCGATGTGATTCGTGCTATGTTGATCATGTTGTTTATGTATTTATTTGCTTAGTGTAATTAATTGTGTTCTTTATGCATGACAAATAATATCCATTGATGCTTAGTGCTTTATATATGAATGAATGCTAGATCTGCTCCGATGTTATGTGCTAATGGTTACATATGCTTAGTATTGGTTGTTACTGTGTCGATCTGTAACTAGGGTTAGTCTGCGATGTGAATAAGAATCATAACTTATGACATGTTGTTTGCTAAGTGCTCTGTTAATTATTGTGATCACAGATCTGTGTCCGAGCTAGGTTGTAGACACTTGAGTCCTACAACCCCCCCTGTCTCTACCTCGGGTGAGACTTCATCTGCTTCATAGGTGTTGCCGAAAGGGCCAGTAGTTATGGTTTTGTTGGTGCGTTGTTGAAGTGTTGAACCCTGGGTCTACCCCTATGCCAACAAATGGTTCCATTGATGGGACCTGAAACGGTGATTGCTGGGAACTAAAAAAAAGAGAAAGATTTGTGCATAGATCTATTGTTGTAGTGCGCAGTATTCTACTTGACTTGTGAAGCTCTATGCTAAGAAGAGAAGTCTAATCTGAAGAAAAGAGGTAAGATCTTAAAGCTTTGTTCTCTGGTAAAGGTAAGATAAGTGGAAATTGTTTCTTTGAAAGTATGGATCTAGGTATGTTGATAGATTTTGTCCTAGTCTGAAAACTAGGGCACAACTAGAAGACAGAGGATCTGATCTGAATAAATGTTATAAAGATAGTGAAAGATATGTTATTCCTATGCATAGAAAGAATTTTTAGACTAATAAGTGGATGCAGGAGCCTAGAAAGAATTTTTGCAGATTGCAAGTCCAACACTATGATCCTAGTGTGCAATACATAAAAGGTTGGGGATCATTCAAGAGAAAGAGAGGATTGACACTATGTTACAGTTGTAGAAGACCGGGACATCTTGCTAAGGATTTCCCTGGTACAGGTCCTATTTTTCTTTGTTGTAAAGTTGTTGATCATGAGGTTTTGGATTTCCCTAGAATGATTGCTAAAGTTGAAAAGATGAACATGAGACAAAAAAACCCTGAAGAAGGTAAAGAAACTAAGGATATGCTCGAGAACCAGAAACAATCAAAGACTATATTATTACAACTGAAAGAAACATTGAATGATCATAGAAACATCAGTTTACCAAAGATCTTAAAAGAGAAACAGTGCATAGAAACAAGAATAGGAGACTTTGACATAGACTATGTTATGGATGAGGAAACACATGTGAACATTATTCCAGAAAGTACTTGGGAAATTTTGGGAAAGCCTGTTATGATTCCTTCATTGGGTGGGATAGGCTTGTTTAAAGGAAAGATGATAACCCTGTGTGGAAGACTTACTCATGTACCTATGATTTCTCATGGAGCATCGACTGAAGAAGAATTTGAGGTCATTAATTTTGTTGAGAACAATGCTCCTTTTGCACTTTTTCTAGGAATGACCTAGATTGAGAAAGATTAGATCCGAAGGAAAGAAGAGGAAGAATATACAGAACATAAAAAGCAATAATTAAGGGACTTCATGGCTAGGAAAATAGCGAGACTAATACAAGAATAGGAGGAAAAGTCAAAGCAGTAGAAGGTTGTCGAAGTTGAAAGAACACAAGAAGGCTTAAAGAACATGTCCATGCAGGAGAGAACATAACCTACCCCAGAAGTAATAAGAGAAGAGGTATTACACTCGAACCCTTTGAAAGACCCTGAACAGTGAGAAGTTCTTACAATAAGAGAAAATAAGAATGAGAATGGAAAGAGGAACTTAGTGACTTAGGTCACAGGAAAGAAGGCAAGAAAGCTCAGTAAGAAGAAAGAAAAGTTAGAAAAATTGCAGGAGGTTCTAGAAAAGACTTCGTAGAAAGAAGTCTTGCAGATATTGAACCTCATTGGAATAACAGAACAATGCAAAATGGTGCTTCTCCATGGCGAAGCTATGTGACCATTGGAGGCATCTCGACCATTAGAATGACGCTCTGGAATAGCTAGAAATGTAGTTATTGCTGGAAAGATCACCATTGGACCATTGGGACCGTGCCACAACGGATGGAATTGTACTGATTAAGTCATTTTGACCCATTGAAGGAATCCATTAGGAAGTTGTTTATTTAATCTGTCGAATGCTACATCGTGACCACTTTTGCAACTTGTGATATTCAAGCTAAAAAATAACTGATTGCTATCACGTTGTGCTTTTGAGATCTCGCCACTCATTTTTCTTACCTTGAGTGTTTGGTTGCCAACCCGAGATATTTGATTATGAGTGTGCATGTCGAGCGACCTTAACATGGGAGAGAAGTCCGTAGAAGAAATCTTGATTGACCTTATGGCTAAGAAGGTCATGTTCACATGGGTATAGGCCTCGTCGATGGATGGATTTCAAGCATCCCCCTCAAATGCACGTCAATCTAGCCGAACCATGACAGAGAAAAGAAGCAAGCACCACGATGACCTGGCAAACATGAAGTTGATCTCGTCGGTCTTTCTCGACTACATCCCGCCTCTAGCTAGCACAATTAGTCATGATAGCATCCCATGTGAATTTGAGTACACGCTCATCATTGCATACCTCACGAAGGTGATATACACAGTTGGACCATAGTTGGGACTGATCTTGGATCTTAAAATCAACGATTTCAACCTAGGAGACAGGAAGAATTATGCGATGCTCACATCGCATCGGTACCTGACAGAGACGACTGGAAAGAAGCCGAAGATAGTTCTCCAACCATGGATTAAATAGATCATGCGGTCGATGATCTTAAATGTGATGAAGATCCCCCACTTTAGAAGACATCAAGAGGTTAACATGTGCGTCAAACCCCTCATGTCGTGCTACCATGGAGGATATCTATGGTTAGATAGGCATGTGACTGTGGATCCGACACTGATCCACATGATCACTGGATTGAGCGTGCAGGGACCGAACCCTCAATAATTCTATCTAGGGAAGGCTACAGATTGCTCCCTGGTGCAACATATAAAGGAAACCTACGATGATGTGGAGAAGGGGAAGTGAGGCTACAAGGTAGCCTCCATCCAAGATGGTGTAGTGTGCCTAGCTTGTCAGTTGATTGCTGGAAATCTTGTCAGAAAGAACTAACCTACGCAAGTTACATGGTTCATCGTCGACCTTGCAAGGAAGTGCGTTGAGGGAATGCAGATGAATTCGGAGAGCTACGTTGTCAATGAGTTGGAAAAGGACTGTCACGAAGTGTAGGACCAAGGATATGAATTCCACTTCAACTGGTTTTTGATCCTCATTGCATTTGTCGCTTGGGATATGCTGAAGGGAGCGACATTCCTAGAATTTGAGCCATCATAACCATTGGCCACAAGGTTCACCACCTTGTGGTGTATGAGCGACATGGTGAAGCAATGGAAATCAAATGTAGTGTTCCACACTTACTACCTACAGCTCACACGCACCATTGAGTCATTCCACCGAATGACCCTAAACACCTTGCATACTTACAGGCTGCTAATGAAGTTCCACCCAGACCACCACTTCATTTACAACACTGCGCACAAGGACGAAAGCAAGGATGAGCTGTAATATTATTACAAATTGACTAATGAAGACATGGAGGAGATAACCAAGGAATGGTCGGCTGAATTCCCTGTACCAGTCGAGCAGATAGAGCTCTCCAACCCCGATATCATCGGAAGTCCTTTGGTCACCCAGATGGAGTGTGATGGATCGAGTAGTGCTAAGAAAAAGAAGAAGAAGGAATAAGTGTAGGACATAAACAATGCATCGGAGGAAACTACATTTGATTCACTTGGAGGAGGAGGAGGAGGCAAAGTAAACCAAGAAGAGGAAGGGGAAGAAGACAAGCAGGAAAAGGGCGAAGTGACACCACCAAAGGATCCACTAACAGAGGCTGAGACATTAAAGAAATGGAAGGTTTCTCTGAAGAAACCCTCAACACGAAAGAAATCGCGAGCCAATAATCCCAAGTCACAGAATCTGCTCATAGTGGATGATGTTGACCTCATCATCGCAATTGTAGAAGATGCTTCAGAGGGTATCTTACAATGACATGAAGAAAAGGAAGAAATGATGTATGACATAATTGAGGTGGATCTGAAGGGGGTACAACAAGCTATCTATTCGAGCTGCATAGTGTCTATTACGCCATCATCATCAAAAAGTGTAGAATTGGGGGATGGGACCAGCCAATTATGAAGGATAGGAGATGCAACAGAGGATCACCTTCGTTGAGTATAAGAAGAAAAATAACAGGCCACATAGGCCTTGAAGAAAGCAAAGGAGGAATCTCTAGAGAAACTTCGGGTTGCATAGCAATAGAAAGATAACATTAGAGCAAAGTTTGAGGAGGACAGAGAGAAAATCCAGAAAGAGAAAGAACAGTTGCTCGCGGAGAAGATGAGGGTTAGAGAGGAAATAACTAGAGCACTTCTCTCTATGTTAGGTTTGGCTCAGATAGAAGAAGATAAAACCGAGAGCCAAGTGGGGAAGCTCACTGAAGCCATTCAGCAGCTTCAAATGAGAGTAGCAGAGTTAGAACTGCAAGCAGTGTCGAGCACTCCACAGGAAGTGCGGGATCATAGAGAAGAAACTTCTAGGAGCACAGTCGAAAGAATCAAGGTGTTGGCTTCATAATGAAAGAAATTAAGTAATCGAATCACCCAAACCTATGAGCTCCTTGCAAAATACCTGGAGCTAAGGAGATTGGAGGCACAACTCTAGGAGGTGAAGTAGTAGGCATCGACTATGCAAGAAAAACTGAAGCAGCTTACGGTCGTTGAGAATATGAAGAGATCATAGGAGAAACACACAGTTCAACAATAGGTCACTGTTATCTAGAGCAAAGTGATCGAGGGACAAGGATCACAACTAGAACATGTGGTTGCAATAGTGGAACAACACTTGGAGGGGCCTGTCACCGAGAAAGTCATTCAGGAGTTCGTGGAGCAAGAGGTTCTGGCGAAGTATCAGGTCGAGGCAACTTGAGGCCTTCGAAGTAGTATTTCCAAGATCAGAGTGACTTGGGATGCATCACAGGTGAGTTTTCGAGGCCTGTTGGCCCTCAACCAAGTTTTGGAAGAACCTTGGTCATGTTTGACCATTTTTGGGACTTTGACAAGCTGGTCGAATACAGAGCACCCAGGCGAAGTGAAGATCGCAGGATCTCGCCCTTTTTGCAAGCTTTTTTGGGTTTTAGGGTTTATGTAACGGGTATGGGATGTCAGCCCATGGGTCTTACCCATGTTTAAGCCCTTTTTGTGATGTATAAATAAGTAGTTAGGTGATGTAATGAGAGGCCAATGGCTTAGTGATAATGATAGCTATGTGAAAGAATATGTTTTAAGGCTTGCAGAGCTAAGTGCAAGCATTTTGTAAGTTCTTGGTACAGACATACTATGTAAGGCTTTGTGATTTGATCCAACTTAGGGAAGGAGGATTTGGTGAGGTGTGCACAGATCTCCTTTCCTAGGTGGAGTTGGCTCTGTGGCTTGGTTCATGTAAGAATATTGGAAGAGACTAATAAGAAGAGAATAATATTGTTGGGTGTAGCCCCACACTCGGGTCAACCACGTATATCTTGTGTCGATGTTCTTTGTGCTATGTTGATCATGTTGTTTATGTATTTATTTTCTTAGTGTAATTAATTTTGTTCTTGATTCATGATAGATAAGATCCATTGATTCTTAGTGCTTTATATATGAATTAATGCTAGATCTACTTTGATGCTATGTGCTAATGGTTAGATATGCTTAGTCTTGGTTGTTACTACAATGATCTATAACCAGGGTTAGTCTACGATGTGAATAAGAATCATAACTTATGACATTTTGTTTGCTAAGTGCTCTGTTAAGTATTGTGATCACAGATTTGTGTCCCATCTAGGTTGTAGACACTTGAGTCCTACAACCCCCCTGCATCTACCTCGGTTGATACTTCACCTGCTTCATAAGTGTTGCCGAAAGGGCCAATAGTTAGGGTTTTTTTGGTGTGTTGTTGAAGCATTGAACCCTAGGTCTGCCCCTGTGCCAATATCTAGATAATAAAAAAACTATACAAAAATATCCTGAATTTACATGCACATTCAACAAAGACAACGAGCATGCACTCGCGTGGGCTAACACAACGTCAAACATGCACAGTTCGTGCCCTGCATGACTAGAAATCGAGCAACCTATGCGGATGCGAAAATGACACATTGATAATTTTGGTCGGACCTCAACCACTTTTTGGAAGAAGTGGATCTCGTCCATACCCCAAAATCACCCTAAAAGTCCTCCTTGGGATCCCCGAAAAGATGGGAGGTACCTCCAATGACCTCCCATTCACACTTTAAACTAGTTGTGAAATATCTAGCCATCCTCCTATAAATAGAGGATCATTGTATGCAAAAAAGAAGAAGAATTTTGAGTATTGTTATGTTGTTCAATTAGTCTTAGAGAAGACATCTTTCTCCTAGAACTCTTTGAGCATTCATAACAAGTGTTGCACTTCTCTCCTCTTGAGAAGTCCAATAATCAAGTCTTTGCCATTGTATTCCCATTTTAGCCATTGTTAGAACAGAGAAAAAACTGTATTTGGGGGAGTCAAGATCCCTCCCAAGGAGGAAGAGGGGACTCATAAGCTCCCATACTTCTCCTAGGTTTTATCATTTCAAAGATCAATCTCATTTGGTAGCTATTCCTTGTGTCTCTTTCATGCATCTATTTCAATTTTTACATGCTTAGTTTAGTTTTATTTCCTTGTTGTTTATTTCTTATTTTCTCTTTAGTTGAGCCACTAATCAACTAAAAAAATGTTGTGTTGTCTTTCTTGCTGAACTATATAGTTAAGGGGCCTCTTTTTTCTCACCCAAGTGCAAAAATGGACCCAAAAAATTGGTAACTCCACCAGGGAACTGGATCAAAATCCTCCCCAATTAGGCTATGAGAGATTTCTTTCTCACTCGTTTCTATTTGCTGGTATCAAAACTGACCTAGTACAACCCTCAAATGTAGTAATTGGTCCTCTGATCAAGAAAACCCAATTTAAATCTCAGTTCTGCCATTTCTCTGCATGTGCATGGGTTTAGGAAAAAAAGATGCGCTGACCTTGTAGATTTTATACCAGAAAACCTATGCAGACTACATGACTGTCATGTCAAAACCAGCATGGATCCACCTGCACAAACTGTTCAAATGTCAGACTCAAACCTGCACGGATCCACGCAACTTTTGGACCTGTACCTAGTTGGATCATGTTGGATTAATATCTCTCTTCTACTTATTAGGTTGACCCAGGTTCAGATCCTTGATCGATTTTCAACAAAAACCTCTAAAACTATTGACCCTCCTGGTGAACCGGAAGGCAACACAACGCATAGAGTGCACTGTGCTGTCTCACCCAAGATATCTTTATGGGAGACTAGAATGTTCAAGTTCTTGTAGTCTAAGAATGAGTAGGGATCTGAGACTATATTCTAGCTTCTTCATACATTCAACATATTATCCATCCATAATTTCTAGGATTCATTCATCTTTTAAGCCATGCATGAATTCTAATATACTTATCTTAACCATCCATTCACTCATTCATAAAATAATCACTGACAGAGATATACATGAAATAAACATATCATATAACAGAGGTTTTATCGTGGTTCACCCTCTCTTGGGCTACGTCCACAAAGATTTGGATTATGTGCTCTTTTATTAGGTCTACTGCAAAATAGGGCACTGCACACATTACATTTTTTTCCTTACAATCATAAATAGGTTCAAGACCTTCTATGAGGCAGACTAGACCACACCAAGCTCCTCAACCTCTGATCTAACTCTCAAAATTTGTCCTAGTTGACTCTTCTACAACTTTATTACAATCGATCATCTCTCACTTCTCAATAACATTGAATTGATTAACTCTTCAATAAAAATAGCCTTAACCTAGACCTCCTAGGATCTTATTTATACTAGTTTCTAGGCTTATCTCCATTAGAATTCTTTGTCCAAAAGCCTAACCCTAACATGGTTAGGTCTAACAGTCTACGTGCCTTGCATGATTTCCTTCTTTCCATGTTTCTTTTCCTCACACATGATGCTTTTTCTACCATATGTTCTTCTCCAAAATTAGGCCTCTCCTTACCGAAATTGGGTATTTCCTCAAAATAGGACTACGCTCAACATGCCACCAACACTGACATGTGGCTCATTCTGAGCTACTTAGGTAGTGTGTTCTCCCTACACTTCCATGTCCAATCTAAGGAAGTTTTATGCTATTTCCTTTCCTTTCTCTCTCATATGTGAGACTTTGTTTGTTAGCACGTCTACAGTCTACGTTGTTATCTCCTCCTGCATAAATCTTGCGATCTATGCTTGTGCCTGTGCTCTACTTGTATTCTCCTCCTCTAACTAGACAATCATGTGTGATGCTTGTTCTTGGAGGGGTTCCAGTTCTACTTGTCTTTCTTTCTTCTTTATCTGTGCGGTTTTCAAATCTGACTGCAGCTTCTTCATATCTTGAGTTCCCTTTAAGCGCTCTGTAATGCTCATTGTCTTATGCCTTTGTTTGGGCTCTTACATGGCTGCACTTCTCATCTCCTCTTCTTGGTCCCACTGTTGGACCTTCTCATCTTCCTCCAGCATTGTCCAGAGTTGTGCGATGCTATCAGATAGTTCTTCTCTTGTTCTTTCTTATTTCTCCATCTCATCCATTTGGAGTGCATTTTCTTGTTTCCTCTATTCTCGAACCTCAAGAGGAGTCATTGGGTTAATCCTTTCCTTAAGATACTCAATATCATGTCTGTATTGATCAACTATTTGTGCAATGAGGTTGATATTCTCCAGTCCAGTTCCTTTGGTGACGCAATACTGCATCTTCAGCTACGCCTTCTTGGGATCCCTCGTGGCTTGAATCCATACATGATGCTTGGATGCCTTGAATTTGGCTATCCTAATTGTTTCCTGCACTAACTCCATTGGTATGTGCCACACATTTTCTATGTACTGTTGGATCTCTTCTAGAAGCATGGAAAACACAATTTTATTTTCCTACTGCATCTTGTTGTCATTTTCCTGCTAGAGGGACTCATACTTGGCCGCATAACACTTTCCCAATATGTCTAAGAATGTTGATAATTTGGGCTCTTTCCACCCTCCCAAGGATATCAAGATGATCAACCATGAGTAATGGAACTTCGTTCAATTATATTGTGCATCGTGACAGCCGATTAAGAACTAGTTTAGTAGGTATGGTTCCCAACTAAACATAACTCCCTTCGTGCATTGCGTGGCAGCTGCAATAACGCCTAATGGTGCTTCCTCTCTGCGGAATTTTCTCAAGATTTTACAAGCCATCATCTTGCTGGAGAGCCTAGTCGTGTTTTCATTGATGTACTTAATGAAAATCCCTTTATTGCCTCGAGTAGTGTCGAACTAATCTTTAACATGCTCTACTATCTCTTTTTCGCATGCCTTATTCTCTAGGTATTCTTCTGGACATGCGTCGATTGTGGGGAGTCCTGTGATTTTTGCAATCAATGCCACATCAATTTGCACCAGTCCATCCATCCACAGGATGCCTCCATGGAGGTGAGTGAATATATGTTTGACACATAGGCCGACATTCTTACCGCACCCAAAATGTGGTATGTCTAATAGGTTCATGATTCTTGAGTTGTAGAGCCCCGTGATCCACTGTGCGAGCTCTAGTATAGGTTTTTCGAGGGATCCAATTTCCCTTGTGTTTATAAGATAATTCTCCTAGGCCAACTCTAGAAACTTGGCTGCATTGCACACATCGTGATCAATGTACCTAAGCTTAATTACCTTTTGTTAGAATGTGCTCATTTTACCATAGACAATATCACTATTGTCACCCAACCATAGGCTGAAGCCACCCTCCGAGCACCTTGACCTTGACAGAGAGAATAATTTTGGTAGAAAACAATATTCAAGCAGGGCTAATGCTCCAAGCAATAATTAACCAAAGTTGATCAAAGAGTCTAACCCAGAAAGATAGAAAAATGGCTTCACAACTGGTGGCATTAGCTTCTCCAGGACTTGCACACAAAACGGCCAGACTGCAGTGCGCACAATTATTTCTGCGATTCTGAGAGTTTTGTGTAAAATGAAGACTGGCGCCCTATATTTATACCGACTCTGGCAGACTGCCTAGGCTGACTTCTCATTCTGGGTACTAATTAATTCATATTAATTATCTCTCTTAGCCAATATCTCTTCTAGGGTTACATTCACTTCTTTCGTTTCTTCTAGAATATTCTAATCTTGTCAAAGGTCACAATGGAGGTTGATAGCTCCCGAAGCTACCATAATATCAACACTCCCTCCTAGCTAGGGAGGTATAACTGATAATGGTCTTGAGCACAAACAGACCATTCAAATGGTAGCATCATGAGCACCGTCATTATTATCCAACTGGATAATCTTCATGACAACTGGTATAATGTCAACTGATAGAACACAATTGTGTTTATCCATAGTAGTACACAACTACTCAATCTGTGAAACATAGTCACAAACAATGGAACATATCAACCATAGTAGCATTCCTCTACTATCTGGAGACATACAGTCTCCATAACAATCATCTGACATCAACCTGCACAGAAAACATTGTTATGATATAAACTGAATTATCTGACCCATTATTCCACTCACATCTGTGAGATATGGAAGAGCATCTGCCCTAAGAGTAGAAAATCAATGATGGGATATCTGGACTATTTTTCTCAAAAAAGGAAGAATAACTATCATGATTTCTGAGCCTAGACCATTCCCTATCTTGGGCCATTCCTACGACACTAAACAAAGTGCAACCTGAAGAGAATGAGTCTTCCCTAGGGAATGCTTGTCCCTGATTGTTGAACCTGAACCATTCACCTATATGGGCCATTCCTCCATCACTAAACAAAGTGAAACCTGGAGAGAATGAATCCTCCCTAGGGAATGACTATCTGGACCATTTCCTAAGGAAATATTTGTCCTACACCAACCTCCAAAATGGCCCTTTCTTCGAAACTTCTCACAAATGTGAGCTTCAAAAGAATGAATGTTCGATGAGGATGACCAATCTTCTTGACCACTACTGAGAGTGATCGTCAAGAAGAGATACTTTCCTAGACCATTCCCCATGTTAACCACAATGGGAAATCATTGTCTATGGTACATCAACAATCCATCGAACCATTTTCATTACGAAAATGACCATTCAATCTAGACCATTTTCCGAACTAGAAAATATCTGTCCATCAGAAATTTCAAACCACTTTTCGAACTGGAAAGGAACTGCCCAAGATGGACCATTTTTCAAAATTGAAAATGACTGTCCTCAATTCAATGATATGTCAATGCTCCCTCCCAACCTGGAGAGTCATTTCTTCCCTTTCAGCTAAGGGAGTTATTTCCACGATCCCCAATTTGTCTCAGAAATATGCAAACTTTATTCTAGAAAAAGGATTTTTCAGGATATCTATTCTCTGCTCATCTGTGGGGATATACTAGAGATTTACTTCTCCTTCTTGGACTTTTTCTCAAATAAATTAGTATTTGATCTCAATGTGTTACAATCATTCATGAAACACTGGGTGTTATGATAGCCTTATACAACTTTGATTGTCACAGTGTATTATGGTCGAATCTGGAACTTGATCAAATAATCCGGAGATTAGCTTTCGCATCCATATTTATTCTGTACATGCTTCACATGCTGCGATGTATTATTCTTCTACTGTGTTGAGTGCGATAGAATTTTGTTTCCTACTGCCCCAAGATATCATAGCAGAGCCCAAATACATCCATGAATTACTCTTTCTATCTTCTGCACTTCCTGCCTAATCTGAATCTGTGAATCCATGAAGTTGTATATCACTGAATGTGATATATCTTAAACCATAGTTTAGTGTCCCACGAATATATCTTAGAACATGATTTCCAACTATCGAATTCTCATGTCTAGGTTCCACCTGGAAATGGCTTAGTGTGTTCACAGCAAAGCAAATGTTTGGTTGAGTATTTACCAAATACATCAATAACCCAATCAATTGTTGATATAGTGATGGATCTACTGGATCGGAATCTGAGTCTCTTACTTTTCTTATATCTGTGGTCATAGGAGTGTCCATGGATTTTAAATCTATCATCCCAAACTTCTAAAGAATCTTTATTACATACTCTCCTTGTCCAAAGAATAATTCACCATTCTTCTACCATACTTCTAGTCCCAAGTAATAATGCATGAGACCAAGATCTTTCATGTCAAACTCAAAAGCTAGTTCCTTTTTTCACTGGATTTTGAGAGAATCTTCACCTGTTAGGAATAGATCGTTGACATATAGTAGTAGAATCACAGGCACATTTTTCACGACTTTGTAGTAAATATTTGGATATGCATGACTTTTGGAGAAACCAAGTCTCATTAGGTAGTTGTCTATTATGCCATACCAAGCTCTTAGAGATTGCTTGAGTCCATACAAATATTTCTTTAGTTTGCAAACATGAGTGTTTTTGGAATGTACTTCAAACTCTTGGGGTGTTCAATGTATACTTCGTCTTCGATTGCTCCATTGAGGAAAGTTGTCTTTACATCCATCTGATGTAAACTCCATCCCATGGAAGTGGCAAGAGACATGATAGCTCTAATGGAAGTATATCTGGCAACCAGAGAAAATGTTTCATCATAGTCTTCTCCCTCCTTCTAGGAGAACCCTCTAGCTATGAGCCTTTCTTTATATTTATCCTTGCTTCCGTCTGTTGCCTGTTTGATATTATATACCCATTTTGAAATTACTGCTGATTTTTCTTTAGGTCTAGGCATAATTTCCCATACATCATTTTTCATGATGGACTGGTGTTCTTCTGTCATGCATTATTTCCATTTTTTCTTATGAACTGCCTCTTCAAACGTGGTAGGTTCTTTGTATAGAAGCTTTGTCATACATGCTGCATAGTTGGAGAATCTTTTGGGCTTCTTACTTTTTTTGAAGGTCCCACTTGGGGCCTTGAGTCTTTCTTCTTCTTGTAGGGTAGCTTCAAGCCAAGCTGGTCATTTCTTGGTCTTAGGTATAGTGTCTGAATCAATGGTCTCACATGGTTGCATCGGATGATCAAGTTGTTCCTTTTCTTCATTCTAGTTTTCCGGAACACATGTGCCTTCTTCAATAGGCTCTTCATACTCTTCTTCTTCTATAGTTTCTTCTATGGATTTCTTGAAATCCATATTTTCATTGAAGGTCACATCTCTACAGACTTCAATCTTATGTTGTTATGGAATATAGATTCTATAATCCTTGGATGATTCACTATATCCCAAAAATATGCCCTTCTTTCCTAAGGGTTCTAATTTATTCCTTTTGTCCTTGGGAATGTGAAAGTAAATAGGGTATCCAAAGATTCTTAAGTTTTCCACATTAGGTTTCTTTCTTGAGAAGGATTCTTCTGGAGTCATGTCCTTCAATATGCGATGAGGAATTTTGTTCTGAACATATATTGTTTTCATGGTTGCTTCTCCCCATAAGAACATAGATAAACCTTGATCGTTTAGTAGAGCCTTCACGGTTTCTTCAATAGATCCATTCTTTCTTTCTGCTACACCATTTTGTTGAGGATTATGAGGAACAATTAGCTCCCTCCTAATCCCTGTCGATTTGCAAAAGGAAACAAATTCCTTTGATGTGTATTCTCCTCCATTATATGTTCTCAAGGTCTTGATTTTCTTGTTTGTGAGGTTCTCTATCTCTGCATTGAATTCTTGAAACTTGTTGAATACTTCGTCCTTTGTCTTCAAGAGATATAACCAAGTCTTTTTTGAGTAATCATCTATGAAGATTACATAGTAAAGAGAACCTCCTAGAGATTTGATTGGCATCAGACTGCAAACATCTGAATGTGCTAGATCTAGAATCTCCTTAGATCTATTGTTGTTGCTTGGGAATGGTTTCTTGATATTCTTTCCAAGAGCACATCCTTTACAAATTCCTTCATGTGTAGACTGTAATTCTAGTATTCATTCAACCATATTTTTGAGAAAATGCAATGCTTGATAGTTAATATGAGCGTACCTTCTATGCCAGAGTTCATTGGGATTGACTTCATCATGTACAAGAGCTTCGCCATTTTGTTCTAGTAGTCTATATAGATTTCCTTCACGGGTTCCAATAACCCTGGCATTCTCTATGCTGGAGTCTTTGTGCCAAGATAACACTTTTCCATCTACGAAAGCTATTATGTTTCCTTTGTCTTCTAGGAAAGATATGGATACAAGATTATTTTATAAACTAGGTACATATAAGACATTTCTGAAATGAACATTGTTACTTGTTTTCAACTTGATGGAGGCTTTTCCAAATCCTTCGACTGGGTAAGTGATTTTTTCTCCAAGATCTACCTTGTACTATGTCTTTATTTAATTTGGATTTGAGAGTCTGGCTTGATCTCTCGTCATGTGCCTAGAAGCTCCACTGTCAATTATCCACATGTCATCTTCAATCATTCCCGTGAGTTTTGAGTAGTGTAGATGACTAGTCTTTTCATTCATGACTTTGGTTGACTGGTGACTGGTCACGCTTTGATCCAAAACTTCAACCTTGAAATTTATGCCTTTTGAGAGTGCCAAGAGGTGCGTTGGACTAAGG
>JZKD02S1620764.1:67365-78057 GCA_000966675.3 Picea glauca
ATCCATTGTATGGTGTTGCCTTACCTCAAGGGTTTGATGGTAATAAAGGAGATTTTGCATATTGTTCTTGTATATTTGTTGTGGTGCTTTTGTATTCAGTATTGGGTTCTTAACAGATTCTACGTGCAACTTTTGTTTGGATGATGACCACTTGAAGCTTATTTTCTTGGTTCGTAGTGAACTGACAGACTTAAACTTCCAAATCGGGCAACTAGACCAAAAATTCTTCTTGTTGATGGATTTAGGGGCTAACCAAAATGTATTCATATTATTGAATTTAGGTGCCAACCCGACAAAGCAACAATCGACTTCAGACTTGTCTTCCTAGAATGCAACTAACTTGAACATGTCAATTCCCCTGTCGCTTGGTCACATGGTCTCTCCTCCAAATGAACAGGTTTCTGGCTCTGAATAGTTGATATTGTTTCCCTCTAGTTAGTTTCTCATGAATTCTTATCACTCTAGCTTTTGTTGAAACGATGACAACCAATTTCCAATTCTGTTGGATATTGGCATCTTGTATATCCCTATTATTTAGGTTTCGGTTGAGGCTAATCAGTCCAAGTTAAGGATGCAAATAATTCAGTCAGTTTCATGTAACTATGGAGAGAATTGTATAAATGTGAATGCCTCAAAGGCATTCAGTGAATCAGGGGATTCAAGCCCTCTCTAGGTTGTTGGTTGTAATCTCCTATTAAGAAATAAGATGTTATTATCATTGTCACATGGATGTTTCCCTCACCCTGAGGGTTTTACCACATAAACCTGTGTCTCCTATGTGTGATTTCTATTATGTGTTTGAATTCATGTTTTCTCTATACTTGTTTTTTCTTTCGCTGCACAACAAGTGGTATCAGAGTGTCAAGGTGGAGATTAGTGTTCACTATGAAGAATCATTGCGTGGATATACCATGTGGAGATCAAAAGATCTCATGCACAACAAATGACTTTTTGTCAGATGTGTAAAGAGGGTGGTCACGTCAATCATCAAGATCTGCCTGTGTGGAGGAGAGGAGCCCAACAAGAAGGACTTTCGTGCACCTGGTTGAATATCATGCACAACAAATGACTTTTTGTCAGATGTGTAAAGAGGATGGTCACGTCAGTCATCAAGATCTACCTGCATGGAGGAGAGGAGCCCAACATAAAGGACTTTCGAGAGCCTGGTTGATTATCTGGTTGTGTGGGTGAGTTAATACCCCAAGCGAAGGAGACAAAGTAGGTCGACGAGGGCCAGTAGAAGATGAAGACTAAGGCTGAAGTCTGTTTTCATGGACATTTAGGGTGCTTATTTTTCACATGCAGAGAAGAGAGAAATCAAGTCGGGGGTTTCCACGCAGAAGAATGAGGAACCATTTTTTCTGGTGCTTTCACATAGAGAAAAGAAGAGTTTGTAAAACCATCGGGTTTTTTGGTGAAATCCACACAGAGAAAAGAAGGAGTTTGTTGCCTTCATCCACCTATTCCGACTTGCACAAAGAAAGAGCTAGTTTCACAATTTGCAAAGGTAATCGTAGGGTTTTGTGAAGGGTCGGTGAAGCTGCCAAAACTAAGTGAGGGCACGATACCCGCAGACTGATCTGGTTGAGAGAGTGATCTGTTATTGGAAGAGGCCATGTGATGTTGGAAGGGGGCGAGATCTGTCAGGCCATAGAGCTATGAGCCAAGATCGGATCTGCAAAATGAATCATTATGCATAGTTATAACGCTAAGATCCATGTGATGGAATTGACTGGAAAAATGAAGATGATTATGCACACTTGTTTTTCATACATAAATGGAAAACATTCGAAGATTGTCACACGGAGGAGAAGAGACCCATGTTCTTTGATGAAGTAGGTGCTCCTACCAGTGTTATTGACTTCTTGTTGAAGACTTTGTGAAGTGTAGACGCTGGATGCAGGCATAATGGGGGTTGGGTTGCGGTATTGCATTGTTGCGGTGACAACTTCTCTAGGGAGGCTTCTGGTAGCTGTGGAAGGAGACTTGGGTTTCAACTTTAGTGGGATGGAAGTTGAGACATTGATCCGATACAAATTACCTATTGTTATCATCATTTTCAATGATCATGATATCAAGCACTTGCGACCAGGTGGACTTCAGGAAGGTCGATTTCTAGGAGCTCGACTAGCTGGAGGTTGTGAATTTCCATTTGGTCTTGCCCGAGTTCAATTTTGGAGATTTGCGCTAAGGAGTCAGATATTTGGACCATGGGTTCATTGCTCCGGGAGGTGCAGAGGTTGTTGATCATTGTGGGGAAGGGTGTTGCCTATGCTCAGGCGAAGGGGGCCTTATCGAGCCTGGTTCGGCTCCCTAGGATCCCATTCTTACCTACTCCAATGGGTAAGGGGCTTCTTCCTGATACCCACGAGCTCTCTGTAACTGTATCCTGGTCATTGAAAATTGGGTAATGTAATGTTGCGTTGATTGTGGGTGCCAGGCTTAATTGGATGCTGCATTTTTTGGATATCCCTCAAGATGGTCTAAGGATGTAAAATTTATTTTGGTCACCCTCATAGTAGATGTTGTGTCGGTTGTCTCTTCAATTCGACAGAGCCGCCATCCTTTGGAATATACAGCTGGCGGTAGCAAGCACCGGGTCTGTGTGTGTAAGTTTGTTGATTTGACTTGAGGTGGGGATGAGATGGACATGTTAATCATCAATAAGGCGAGCATGGTATGGAAAAATGGCACGGCGGTAGTGGTAACTGTATGAACATTTGTTATTTTTAATAGAGTTGTAAATTAAATTTTGCATGTAGTTGGGCATATGGTTGTAAGACCTCATTTAGACATCTATACCCCTGATATCTCGCCAGTAAAGTCTAAACATAGACTTAGGTGATAGGGGGTGGGTTTTTTGGGTTCTTGTTTGTTTCCCATGTTTTGGTGTCCATAATATTACATGTAGTGAAGCCTGCTTAAAGGCTAGTTGTAACTCCCTTATAAATGGGCCTAGAGGTGAGCGGTGAATGTTTTCTTGGTCAATTCGGCCGGATTTGGTCAAGGGGATGTTCATGTTAAGGTGGAGCTAGGACTCCATTAAAAGTTTCCTGGAGGTGAGCTTGTGTCGAGCTTACTTGGTTGGCTTCGTCTGGTTTTTGGTGAAGGTCTCGAACATAGTGTTTGAGGTGGAGCACTAAAGGTGCTCAGGAACGCGACAGAAGAGTTGTTTGAAAAGCTCAAGTAATTCATTGTATGGCCTAATGGTACCTAGGTAGTTGGTACATGATGTTCATTCCTTCATGGTCAGCCGAGATTTACAAGAAGTGGGAATAACTATGGTATTCACTATCTTGGTGATTGAGTAGTTGGCGATATGCTTATTGCAAGCACAAGCATGGTGACGATCAACGAGTTGGATCAGTTGGCTTGGACGTTTGAGATGAAGGATCTGGGAGCGGAAAAACAATTTTGAGCATGGAATACATGAAGACATGACTAAAGGTGAGTTTTGGTTATCACAACGTGAGTGTGAGGAAAAGACACTCAGAAATTCGGTATGAATATAACATGAAACCAGTAGAATCTTTCTTCAGGTTTATGTCCAAGTGATGAAGATGAAAGAAGATATGTCTCGTGTATAGTATGCTAGAAGAATGTATAATTTTGCGATGAGAATATCGGATATTTCACTTGTAGGGAGTTGTCAGTGTTCACATGATAAATCTAGGTGGAACAGTGAAATGGGTGCATCAATTTTGAAAGCATTGGTATCACCTATCTTTATCTTGCAAGAAGGTGATGAATGGAAAATGGCATGGTATCGGGTAAATTGTTGTCAAGGTGGAGATTGTTGAAATGGTGACAACCAATTTCCAATTCTGATGGATATTGGCATATCTTGTAGAAGGAAAGCGCCAAATCTTGGGAGGAGAAACATCGACTGTCAAATCAGCCAATAGATTCTGGACCTTCAGATTTCCCACGTCCAGGAGAGAGTAGGAGGAGCACACAAGAAGGACGGATCTGGACCGTCAGATCTTGGTCAAAATGCCCGTCAACCATTGGATCGGTAGGAAGTCACGCATGGTTTAATCCTTAGCACAGAGAAGTGAGTACAAAAGCCCTGAAAGAATTGACTTATCAGGATATTAGCATTTAGGATATCGGAGTTCTCGAGCTCAAGAGGTCAGGGCAATTGGTAGAGAAAGTTCTGAAATAGCAAGAGGGAAATCTGAGACATTCGTCTAAGGGAGGACGCGTGGCACATGATCATCCATTTCAGAGATCCGAGCACTGGGCTCGTAGAGTGAGTCTCGAAGGATCGGGATATCAGGACTTCGACGATTGGGATATCGGGAGTCTCTAGGATAGGAGATTTGGAATTTCCATAACGAAAACCCTGAATTTGATCTGAGTCGTCCGTCTGTTGGGACATGTGGCGGAGATCAAGAACCCGTCGGTATTTCGGCTACCGGGGTTTCGAATTGATAGAGGGATTGTTTCATCAGGGAATTGCAAGTCACAAAATCCCGAGATTTAATCCGGACCATCCATCTTGAAGGGATGTGTGGTAATAATCTAAAACTTCGGGGAAAATCCCGAAAGGAAAGAGTCCATCGAAATTTCGGAACTCGGCATTTCGTGAATTCTGAGGACAAGAAGTTGGAGAATTTTGGCATCGAAAACCCTGAAATCGTGAAGTGAGGAGGACCGTCCATCATAGAAGGATGCGTGTCAACGATCAAGGTTTTCGGGAAAAACCCCGAAAGGAAAGGCATTTTGGGAAATCGGGATTCATCATTTCGCGAATCCTGAAGATAGGAGATATGATCATTTCGGAAGTGTGAAGTTCAGAACCCTGAAAAGGTGGAAAGATCCACTGTGGGGTCAGTTGATGTCACATCGGAGAATCGAGATATCAGGATTCAGAGGATAGGGGATCCCGTGGACAAAGTGTCCATGCGTTTCAGCATTTGAAACCCCGAAACCCCGAAAGGAGATAAGGTTGTTGGTCCTATGGGATAGTGGTCATGTGGACCAAGACATAGCCCAGGGGACTAATGATAGTTGAAGCATTTCGGCGTTTCGACGATTCGGTGATCAGGAAATCAAGAGAACAGGGGTTCTCATGTCATCAGGAATTAGGAAATCCCGAAGTCCGAAATCACATTTCCTGTGGGGAAATTGTTCATGGTCATGTTGGGGCCACGAGGGAAACGGAAGAACCTGTGGATCGGGTATTAGCAGAGATTCCAAGCAGGAATTGAAAGAGTTGCTTTGTCTCATGAACTGATTGAACGATCCTGTGAGCGGACGTAGAGTGTGGCATTGCGACTGCGTCAGTTGTGGTATCAGAGCCTGATTCTTGCTTGTATATTTCAGGCAAGGGAGGCAAAGGAAGAAGACATAGTACTGAAACTCTGTAAGGATTTGTTTGCAGGTAGGAAATAGTCGATAGGCAGTCAGGAGGACTGTAGGAGAAGTTGAGACACTTAGGTTTGCAGGAGTGAGCAATAGATTTTCCAGGAGAGCAGACAGAGACAACAACATGGCTATTGAAGGTCGTAGATATGCTGGAAGGAAAAACTCAGATCTATGGAGCCAAGGATATATAGATGAAGAGCTCACTGATATAAAGAAAGAAATAGAAAATCTTGCATTGTGGATGCAGCTGAAAGCCAAACCACGATGGGTATATGAATGGCCCATGATGAAGACAAAGGTAAAATGGCCAGTCAAGGAGTTGATGTCTAGAAGATAGTGTAGGTTGTTAAGAGGATGGTTGAGGCATGCTGAAAACCTCAACGGACCTAAGGAGATGGTTCAGGTATGTGAACCAGAGACTGGAAAATTCTCGGTGAAAAGAATAAAATGGGATCAGCTAAAGATCTCAAGAACTTCCAAGAGGGCAGAAAGGAAATTCCAAATTGCTAGGTGGGCAAGGAGTTGAGATCAGCTGAAGATCTCACAGACTATCAAGAGGACACCCGAGGTATTTCACATTGCCAGCTGGGCAATGAAATGAGGTCATCGTGGGATCTCGAAGACTTCCAGGAGGGAAGTAGAAGCATCTCAAATTACTAGGTGGACAGAGATAAAAATATGAGACTGTCTAAAGGTCTCATGGACTCAGAGGTGAGTTCAACTCAGCAAGGAGTGCTGATGAAGATGGGGTCAGTTGATCTCATAATCTACCAGGAGGGCAGCAAACAGATCCCATATTTCCAGGTGGGCAGGGATGAGTAGATGAGTTGGAATCAGCGAGAGGAGATGACAAAGCAGGTGAGCTCAGAGATGGATTTAGATCAGCAGATGCAGTTTGTAGAGGAGGAAGATAGGAGAGATCTTCTAATGATTCAGGGAATTGAAATATTCCTACCATTTTCCTAGGAGGAGGCATAAAACTATGTTGCAGGTGTAGCAACAACAGAAGCAGAACAACTAGTTGTGACTGTCAGGGAAGAAGAATTGGAGCAGACTTTGGAAGCTGCCCAAGAAGATGCAGAAGAAAATGAGCATTCTGAGGAATGGCTCAATATTTTCATCCAGGAGACTGAAAAGACTGCAACCTAGGAGTTTGCAAAAGCAGACAACATTAGATTGGCTGATCTGTATGAGCAGATAGAAGCCCTGGAGAAAAGGGTGAAGGTGCAGAGCATGCACATCCAACAAGTGAAGTTGGAACCAGATGAAGAAGGCATGGGAGATCACAGTGATCTTCCCATGTGCCAAAAAATTTTGCAGCTGGGGAGACTGCATGAACAGAGCCAACCATTTCAGCAGTTGGATGAGGTGATATAAGACATCAGAAGGCTGATGGTAGAGTCAATAGAGACTGCCAGCAAGGAGAAGCTGGGTAGAAAAGAAGCAACAACAACAACAACGTAGAATCATTAGCAGCAACAACAAGGAGATGGAGCGGATGAACAACTCCAGAGGATGATTTGGGATCCAAGAGGATTTCCACAGTTGACATGGGAAGCTCATGAGCAGGATCTCATGAATTTTGCAGCTGAAGAGTATGATGCAGGAGCATCTCTCCACGTCATCCAGCCATCCATCCATCCATGTCAGTGCATGCATTCAAGGCTAAAGAGAGGCGCAGCCCTCATCTTCAATTTTTTATTTTGAATGTAATTAATGTTGTAGGTTGTTGATCCATGGAGCCGTGCCTTTGTGCAGGCATAGAGTAGATAGGCCTTAAATGTTTGTAAGGCTAAGATCTAGATCCGATCTGCGGACTAGATAGCTATTCAATGTAATTGAATAGGGTAGGTAGATTGGAGGGAAGAGCTCGAAGAGCCTCCTCATGTAGAAAGATCAAGGGTATCTCTTTGGGAGTTAGCTAGCATAGAGGAGAGTTGGTAGAGAGAGCAGAAAAAGAAAAAGAGACGAGACCTTGTTACAGGCCGTGCTCGGGAACACTTTGTAAATACAGTCATTTGCCATTTTAATACAAATAAGCAGTTTTTCTTGCAAATATTCTGTGTTGAATGAATGTCTGTGAGTGTTATTCATAAGCTGTAGATGTATGTTGTAGGTTTGAATTTGCAGGATTTGGTTTGGTTTCAATCTTGAGAGGTCTTTGAGGTTTCATGTCAGGAGGGTGTGACAGAGTACTACGGTCTTTGGATACCGATGCATAGGTTCATTTCTGAACTCTGTGGAGTTAGACAGAGGCGTGCCAAGTGGGCACAGGAACTGGAATCATCAACTCAGAAGAAAGACCTCAAGGTTGTTGAACACCTTGGAGGCAAGGCTGTTGAGGAAAACACAGTTGCAGATAGAATTTCTGAGGATTTCTGTGAAGCTCTGCCAAGAGGGCATTGAGCATAGGCACAGAGTGCTGAGGAAGAACTCTACTGTGAGTTCAAGAAGAAAAAGAATCACTAAGGATTCTGAGAGCTCTGCCAGGAGGGAATTGAGCAGGTGCATAGGGTGCACAGGAGAGGGAAGAATTGCTGGACATTTTGTGAGAAGATACTCTGCCAGAAGGGCATTGAGTAGGTGTGCAGATAGGCACAGGGAGAAGAGAACTCTTTGAGTTATGTAATTTGAAGAAGAGTCCATTGAAAGATATTCACAGGGTTGTTGAACACCCTGAAAGGCTCAGTAGGAGGTTGCTTGAGCAGAGGACGACTAGGAGGGAATCAAATTCTCCATTTGAGGGAGAAAGGAAAGAAGAACCAAGTTTCCTTGGAGGTCGAAACTACAAGAAATATTAGGGAGGATAACACCTTTGTGTGCATGTGAAGACTCTGCAGGAGCACAGACATCAGAATCCTTTGAGGATCAGGAGAAAAGCTCAGGAGGAGTAGCATTTTCATGCACGCAGAGAAACTCAAAGTCGAAGAATTAGCAGAGGAAAATAGGCAAAGGTCGAGGCCTTTGAGAAACTTGAAAATCCTTCCAAGTCTGAGAAGGAAAGCGCCAAAGCTCGAGAGGAGAAACATCGGCTATTGGATCAGCCGATAGATTATGGACCGTCGGATTTCCCACATCCAAGAGAGAGTAGGAGGAGCGCACAAGAAGGACGGATCTGGACCATCAGATCTTCATCAAAATGCCCATCAGCCATTGGATCAGTAGGAAGTCATGCGTGGTTTAATCCTTAGCATAGAGAAGCGGGTATGAAAGCCTCGAAAGGATTGACTTGTCAGGATATCGGCGTTCGGGATATCGGAGTTCTCGAGATCGAGAGGTCAGGGAAATTGGTAGCGAATGTTTTGAAATAGCAAGAGGGAAATTTGAGTCATCCATCTGAGAGAGGACGCATGGCATGTGATCATCCATTTCAAAGATCCGGGCACTAGGCTCGCAAAGTGAGTTTCGAAGGATCGGGATATCGAGACTTCGACGATCGGGATATCGAGAGTCTCTTGGAAACCCAAATCGAGAGAAAACCACAAAATGATTTTTCTTATATGTCTTGAAGAATTACATTCATTGGAAGCACCAACTTCCTTTGTTTTCCAACTGCAACTAGAAGGAGGCTCCAATCCCCTAGTTTCTCAAGCTACAACCTGAGGGAATCTCCAACTCCCCAATTCTCTGGCTACAACCAAAAGGAGGCTACAACCCCCAATGTTCTTCGGCTACAACCAGAAGGTGGCTATAACCACCTGTCCTTGCCCTGTCTTGCCACCCTGAAGTAGAAGTAGAATGATGGAACCACTGTCACACTATCACTGTGAGATATACCGCTATAAACCTGTACCAATAAATCTGAACCATGCATCAACCTGTACCTCAATCTGTAATCAAATTTTACCATAAACAAGTGCATCAATAATGCACCAACCTATAATCAACCTGTACCATATACAAGTGCATCCAACCATGTACCAAATATGTACCAATCATGTGTCAACTACTCATCAACTATGACTCATCAATATGTACCAACATCATCAACTATACACCTCATGTATGTGCATCAGCTCATCAACTACTTGTCTCAACCATGTACTCAACATGTACCACAACCAATATCCCTCATCAATTTCATCATACAAATCTTATTTATAGCTCTATAATAAACCTAGTGTATATGATCACATTCCTGCAAACCTTCCTTAACTTTAAAAAACAAGAGACTAGCATTTTCATCAAACTTTTCTTTAGTCTCACATGCCTAGCTTTGGGTTAGTCAAAGAAGTAATCATAACTTTGAACCTGTAATGTATAAAGATATGAAACTGATACACAATTTTATTTAGTGTGTTTTATGCAATTCCTCCAAGTGTCACTACTTGGAACCTCTCATAAAAGGAGTTATAGGAAAAATGACATACCTTGCTGAATTTTGGCTTATTCTAGAGAGTGATCTTGTAGAGCATGCCCCGCAAAAAATGTTTGATGAATTTATCTAAAAATGTTACAAAGAATACTATAGAATATTTCCTAGCCAACAAATTTTGTCTCATAGAATTTGGATCTGCTATAAAGAAGTTATGACATTTTTACCTGAAACACCTAATTTTGACTAGTTTCAGGACTGGCCACAAACCCTATTTTCCACGGATTGTAACTCCCAAAATACAACGACCCACAAGATGATTTTTTTACCACAGATAATTGGATATGTTTTCTCACTTCCATAGAAATTTCATGGTCTTAATCATTATATAAAACAATTTATAGTGAAAATGGTGAGATGACCTGTAAATAACATACCTTAGAAAGTACCATCAAAAGAATTTATCCTTCCTTGCATTTAGGCATTCTTTTCTTCACCTTCATTCAGAATTCTGTTTTAGATATCCTTGGTTTCCTCAGACACATATAGATATTCAATATTCTCAAGATTGATTCAAATTAGAGAGCCTTGCCTCTTACTTATACTCTCCAAGTAGCTTCCTTAAAAACATCTTCTAGGTCACTTGGCCCACTTTCCTTATTTTAGGGTTGGGTCCACTTCTAGTTTCTCCATTAAATTTATTATTGAAAGAATTTATTTTGTATTCACTTTGAATTATAATACACTCATCACTTCACTTTATTATTTACCTTTTAAAATCTCTTAAACCTTTTTGACGACTTTGACCTTTTGGGGCTTCTAGATGACATATGAGGGTCATTCAACTTCGTAAGGCCACAACTCTCAAACCATGAGGAGCTATGTGACATTATACATACCACCAGAAATGGCATGACATGTACTATCCATATAGAATAGTATTATCAGAAAATATATCATAACTCATACCATTACCCATCAAACAAACTTGGGTCCATTACCCAAAC
>JZKD02S1620764.1:80130-101649 GCA_000966675.3 Picea glauca
TAATTATAAAGGTATATAAGGATATCAGAGTTAGAAGATGGGTTATAATGCATGTTAAGGAAATATCCAAGGGTAAGTGGTGAAGTACCCCATAGTGTTATCCTAGTTAGCGAGGTGATAGAGTTGGTAGTATACTTAGACGATAATACCAAGATTAGATGATTTAACCCTGACCTAAGCCACTTAACCTAAAGAGAGTAACGTCTATTTACAGACAAGTAAATAAAAAAAAAAATATGCCTAACCCTATGTTTACAAGTATAAGTTGAGTGAATGTATATTGCCTTAAAACTCTTCCCTGACAAGAATTTGGTTTGATGCAGATTCAATTATTCAAGATGGTTAGGACTCAAGGAAATTGAGGCCGAGGGGCATCATCACAAAGACTACCAATGTTGGCACTGCCACCACCATTGACTGAATTAGCTCTCATTTTGCGCTCTTTGGAGGCTATTAATGAGACATTAAAGCATTGTTAGTCAATATATGTCGAAGTGGAACCCCCACCATTGGGTGTGGGTAACCCTAAAGCATTGAGGGACTCAGAGGGAGGGCCTCCACCCATGGACATCACTAGAGAACTACAAAAGATAAAACTCCCAGAGTTTGTCGGGGATCATGAGAGTGAACGCACGAAGGCATGGATGGAAGGAATGACATGATGTTTCTCCTTAAGATATTATGCTTCCACATAAAAGGATAAAATAACAATCCTTCAGTTGAGGGATAGTGCCTTAAATTGGTGGGGTAAATTGGAGAGGCAGTTGCACCTTACCCCAGACACCGTGTCATGGGAAATTTTTGAGGAAAGGTTCTAGAGGAAATATTTACCGGCTTACTATGACGAACAACAAGTGGGATAATTTCATGCTCTAGTTCAGGGAAACAAGACTGTGGAAGAGTACGAGATCAGGTTCATGGATTTGGTAATATATGTCTCGTACATGGATACCGATCAACGACAGGCATAATTCTTTGTGTATGGGTTAAACCCTAAGATAAGGGCCATGGTATATATGTGGAAACTGTTGTCAGTAGTTGAAGCAGTTGAAAATTCACATTATGCAGAGGAGCATATGAGCCTAAACCGAGGCATGAGATCAACCTTTTCACAAAATCTTGGATTCACGGGGAAGGCCCCTATGACCTTCTCTAGGGGAGGGAGCTCTAGGTTACCTCCTTATAGAAATAGAGTCACACCTAGGGAAAGTACTACAAGTATCTCAATGGTAGCGAGTGTAGCATCCCACTCATCACCAATGACGCAGGTAGGTCCATGACCATCTGGGGGAGAAACAAGTAGGGGCAGGGGCTCCAAGGGAAAGAACCCATTTCAGAGATCGTCACAGGGCAGTGTGAAGGTTCCATATCGTGTTACGTATTGGGGGTGTGGAGGATCCCATTACCGGAGTGACTGCCTAGAGTTGCAAGAAGGATTTTTGCATAGAAAAGGAAACACCCCGATGGGAAGAGCGAGTAGTAGCCACCATATTTATGCAGTGGTTAATAATTGCTAGGAAGAACATCAATCCACAATGGTGGAGTCGTCAGGTGTGCTAAATCATGTCAGTGTTAAAATTTTATTTAATTCAATTTCTACAAATAGTTTCATTTCACCTTCTGCATTAGAAAAGTGTAGGTTGGCAACCTATGAGCATGATGAATTTAAACAAGTTGAGATGGATTCAGAGGAAAAACAAGTGGTATGACCTAGCATTGATAATTTTTTAGTAGCCCTGGGAGTGTGTACTACTAGGTTGAAGGTGTACGTCACTTCTCTAGGGACATATGACCTAATCATTGGAATGGAATGGTTAGAATCCCATAGAGCTATGGTAGATTGTTTGATGAAAAGGGTGCTTTGTGTTGACAATGAAGGAAGGTCAGTAGAGATCGACAGTGGACGGAAGAAAGTGTCTCTATGATTTTTCTCAACCATGAAGGTTAAACGTTGCATGAGGCAAGTTTTTTGATTATATGTAGTGGAAGCAGTCAATGAAAGGAAAGGACCCTCCTTGGATCAGTACCCAGTATTGTCAGAGTTTAAGGATATTTTTCCAAAAGAGTTGTTAGGGTTACCTCCTAAGAGGGAGCTTGATTTTACCATTGAGATAAAACCTGGTGCGAAGCCAATTTCCAAGACTCCATATAGCATGAAAGTGACAAAACTTTGTGAGTTGTAGATGTAGTTGAAAGAACTACTTGACTTAGGGCTAATAAGACCTAATGTCTCACCTTGGGATGCACCAGTAATTTTTGTGAAGAAGAAGGATGGTTCCTTACGACTGTGTATAGATTACAGGGAATTGAATCGTGCTATAGTGAAAAATAGGTACCCAATGCCACAGATAGATGATCTCTTTGATCAGATGAAAAGAGAAGCGGTGTTCTCAAAAATTTAATTGCAATCAGGGTATCACCAGTTAAGGATTAAGGCAAGAGATATTCCTAAAAATGCATTTCTAACCTGGTTTGGGCATTACGAGTTCGTTGTAATACCCTTCGGTTTGACCAATGTGCCAAAATTATTCATGAGCCTCATGAATGGTGTATTCCGAAAGTACTTAGTTCGCTTTGTACAGGTCTTTTTGGATGATATCCTCATCTATTCCAAGAATGAAAGAGAACATGAGGAACAGTTGCATGTGGTGTTTTCATGCCTTAGAGAGAACAAATTGTATGGAAATCTTTCAAAGTGTTCTTTATTCCAGAAATAAATTCACTATTTGGGTCATATCATTTTTGGTGAAGGAAGCTCTGTGGACCTAGAAAAGGTAAAGGCCATTATTGAATGGACAGTGCCAAAAAATTCTCATGGGGTAAGAATCTTCATGGGGCTAGTTGGTTATTATTGAAGATTTGTGGAAGGGTTCGCTAAAATAGTGAAAACCATCACCATTTTGTAGCGCAAGGGGGTCAGGTATGAATGGATAGAAGAATGTGATATTGCATTCATCGAGATTATGAGGTTGATAACTAGTGCACCAATCCTACGAGTGTCAGATATGGACAAATAATTCGCAATCTACATGGATGCATCGAATCAAGGATTAGGGGTTGTTCTAATGCAGGATGGAGGAGTGACAACGTATGCATCAAGGAAGTTGAAGCAACATGAGGAGATTTACGCTACTCGTGATTTAGAGTTGGAAGTTGTAATCATAGCACTGCAACTTTGGAGGCACTATCTAGTGGGGAAAATCTTTGATCTCAAAATGGACCATGAAATCTTAAAACATCTCTTCACTCAAAGGGATCTCAATGCCAGGTAGAGGCGATGGAGTGAGTTTATGAGTGATTATGATTTTTTAATTTTGTACATCAAGGGAAATGAAAATGTGGTCGTGGATGCCTTGAGTAGGAGACCATGTGTATTCTCCTTGGTACCCTTAAAATTCAATCTTAGGGAGCATGTGTTGGGGAAACATCTTGGATATAGTTGATGTTTAAAGGTTAATTCAACCCTCTAGAGTGGAAGGCAATTAGATATAAAGTATGAAGGATATAGCCTGGAAGCAGATGGACTATTAATATATCAAGGAAGGATGTACATCCACAAAGGTTGGGATATTTGAAGCATCATACTCAAGAAATCCCATAGAGCACTTTATTGTGCACATCCGGGTGTGAATAAAATGTACGCAGACATGAAGAAGATTTTCTTCTAGGTAGGCATGAAGCATGATGTATTCTATTTCGTTGCCAAGGTCCTAGAGTGTCAACATGTGAAAGCTAACCACCACCACCCAACAGGTCTCCTACAACCACATGATTTCCCTATGTCTAAATGGGAAGTCATTTCTATGGATTTTGTTCTGGTATTGCCGCTCACATCGCCTAGACACAATTCCATTCTAGTAATAGTTGATAAGTTGACCAAGAGTGCTCATTTTATTCCAGTTAGAGACACTTACAATGTCATTGATGTGGCACACATGTTTGTAAGTGAGGTCATCCATTTGCATGGGTTACCCAAGAATATCATTTCAGATAGGGACTCCAGATTCACTTGTAGGTTTTGGACAAGTTTGCAGTTAGCATTGGGGACTTATTGGAACTTAAGCACAACTTATCATCCTGAAATAGATGGAAAAACTGAGAGATTAAATCTTGTTATGGAAGACATGCTTAGGATGTATGTTATGGATAATCAAACCCATTGGGGCAAGTACATACCTATGGTAGAGTTCGCCTACAATAACAGTTTTCATAGCTCCATTGGAATGCCACCCTACGAAGCTCTGTATGGAAGGCCATGTAGAACATCGTTGAGTTGGGAAATGTTAGAAGACCAAGTGATAGTTGGGTCAGAATTGATTCAAGAGATGGAGGAATAGGTGATTCATATTAGGTAGAGACTAAAGGAAGCACATGATAGACATAAAACTTATGTTGATGCACATAGGACTGACCGAAGTTATAAAGTGGGAGATCAAGTTTTCATTCATATTAGGCCTAATAAGAGTACCATTTGGTTCAGGAAGGGGACACAATTGTCTCCTCTATTTATAGGACCGTTCAAAATCCAAGAGAGAATTGGACCTGTTGCCTATCATCTCATACTGCCACCTCACTTGCATAAAAATCATAATGTTTTTTGTTGAACAACTGAGAGGGGGGGTGAACCAATTGTCATTATGCTTAAACAATTATGCCCATTTTAAATTCTTTACAAAACACTCAATGATGATCACAATAATGCAGGGAAGTAAGCAATAGAATATTCAACATCAATCACACACATGAAATATACAGAGACAAATATTTCCTGAGAAAACCCATAAAGGAAAAAACCTCTTCTTCTTGATATGATAAGTAGTATTTATTTTATGTACATTATCATTCTTATGAGAACCAACTCCTTCTGAGGCTACCACCTCTGTTTTTAAAAAATAAACTTGCTAAGAGCACTAACTCTCTGATTTCTTTATCACCCACTAGAAGGAAGCACCAACTCCCTGAGTGCTCTAGCACCAACTTCCAGTTACACGGGCATCAACCTGTATAATAGAGAAAAATAGTTCTCCCTTGCACCACCCTACCACCCTGTTTTTTTTGGCTGCAACCAAATGGAACATAAAAATCCCTGTGTTCAAGCACCCACTTGAAACTCCGAGGACAACATTCCTCCCTAACACCTTCCTACCACCCTGAAATATAAATATTTGCTTTCTTAAATTTATCACAGTGATACAACATTTATCAATGGATTACTAGTCTCATCATTGTTCTGTTACACTGCTATGCTCTTCCTGCATCAGTGTCTTTTTGCTCGCATGCCTTGCACTTTATGTTCTTCTGCATTTTATTCTCTATGTGCCATGTCAATTCTATGTGCTATGCCTCTGCATGCTCTTCACTGCGTCACTGTTCAACCCTTCATGTTGTTCACTACGTCTCGTCCTATATGCAGCCTCATTGACCAGAGAATCAACTTCCTCTTCTCTATTATGCATCTCTTTCACATGCCGAGTCCTCTACATGATCATCATGGAAACTCTTCACCTTATCTGGTGGTTATAGTGAATGTTTTCATCATCAGTGGTTGTTTTCCGAAGATTCTTTCGCTTCTCTGCCAGTCACAACTCTTCATCTTCTCTGTTAGTTACAGTCAGTCAATTTTGGCTTCTTTGGCTTCTAATCCCCTTCCTTCACGTGACCACCGACAGTGACCAAACGCCTATTCAAAAGTCACTTCCCGATCTCAGTCAAGTGAGTGCTAGCTACATTTATCAATATGACCTTGGGCTATGAACTTCACGTGACCACACGATTGCGGGTGCATCCATAGGCGATTTGAGGGAAACCTACCTTTTGCCCCATAATTCACTACGAGCCTCCATGTGTCCTTTCTCCAAAACCATGGTTTCGATTGCCACACGCTCATGAAAAATTAAGACTCGAGCATGTTCTAGCCCCATAATGCGATGGGACCAATGATCTCATAATCTTGACAGTGCTCCTGAATGAATGGTTCAGATTTGATCTTTACACTCATCCTTTAATTGTTCAATCCAATGGCTAGGACTTAATCAAACATTGAGATGGACGACTGTTGGAACTTCGCCCTTTAGAACTTTGGGATTTCAACTTTTCAAACTTACACTATGCTTCCATTGTACCGTGATCAATGGTTGAGAATACACCTGAAGTGATCTTTCAGATTAGATGACTCGTGTCCTTGCTGAGGTGGTATATTGACATGGGTGAGACGTGTAGCAGTGTAGTGGAGTGTGAAGGAAAAGCGCAGTAGTGGAGTGTGACATGTAGTGTGTAGTGGACTGTGAGGTCGAAATGCGGATGTGGTATGTATGAATGGTTTGGTGGTTTAATCAGAGGGGGTATGAGGTGGTAAGTGGTAATGAGCGAGGGGGGTCTGAGTTAACAAAAAGGTGACACGTATGAGGTTCCCACATGGAAAATACCACCAGCTCGGACCCCCCCCCCACCCCCAACGTTTAAAGGAAGAAAGCTCAAGGGGGTCTGATATGCTCTGTCGACCATAGATTTGAGTGCCCGATTCTTGGCTGCTGATATTAGTGCACCCTTATTCTATATTATCCTATCCTTCCACTTTAGAGTGATCTGATGACTAAATTTTACTTCAGATGATCCAATGGTCGAGGATTCATTTCGGCTCTCCGGGTCTCTCAACTTCATAGATTTCAAATCTCAAAACTAACGCTTTTCCCATATGTCAAACTTCCAGAGTTGACAATCCACTAATGCATGTCCCTCATCATATCGACAGTCCTAGTTCACTTCAATAATTTTACCTTTCAACCAGATCAATGGTTCTACGTCCCCTTTCTTGATCAATGGTTGGGATATTCTTCGAGTCTTCAGAATTCAGAATTCTCAAGTCTCAACCTGAATTCTTGAAGTGATGTTTTTCTAGAGAGTAACCTCCTCACATCCTTATACCCGAAATGAATGACATTCGTTGGATCAGGATCTTAGATCAACGGACCGATCCTATCATATCTTGTCCTTCCACTTAGAATGATCCAACGGTTGGAGGAAATTCGCATACCTCGCTTATCCTATCCTTCAACTCGAAAATGATCTGACGGATGATGAGAATTTGGGTTTGATCCGATGACTAAAGGGTATTCACATAATCAAATTCTAAACTCTTTAGCCCCATTTAACTTACCCTTCAATTAATTCGATCCGATGGTAGACAGATAGTCGGGTGATCATGATCTCATATCTCCCCTTTCTTATCCTATCCTTCCACTAATTCAATCCGACGGTCATCGCATTTTCTCCAAATCTGATGGTCCACATTCATTTTGGATTTTCGACTTCGGGTAATTCAACTTTCAAGTTGCCAATTCTTCTGAAGTGAGATTCCCATGATGGTAACCTTCTCGCAAATACACTAGATCTAATGATTGTTCATATTTTGGATCGATGATCCAATGACTATTGTCGCTCTTCCTCCTGATCTTTGGCAATGAAGTTAACCTCAACCCTGGTGCACGCTTGCGCTCTGTGTGCAACTCTGCACTATTCCTCCTGAGCTTTGATTCCTTTTGCAAACTCACACTATTGCTTCTGAGATTTTATTCCTTCTGCACACTCTACCTATAAACATTCCATTGTCGCTACCGTTCTTTCCATCAATGAAAAGCACACGCTTTCTTGTAAATCATACCAACATTTTTCATGTATTTATTCTACATCATCATGTTGCTGATGAATCTCATAAACTAAATTAGAAGGAATTGCAGGTATTGGACACAGGAACCCTCATGGTAGAACCATTATGCATATTGGACCATAGGGTCTGACATCTTAGGAACCATATGGTAGAACAAGTTAAGGTCTAGTGGGACAAGTATAGCCCAGGATTTGCTACTTGGGAGGATGTAGAGACCTTATGATGAGATCATCCCTCATTTTTTTACCACCTCAAGAATATGTTTCTTGAAGGTTGGGTGTATGTAATGCCACCTTTTGACTTAGACAACTAGGATTACCTAAGGCTTAATCACCTTTATTTTCTATTGACTGTGAAACTATTAATGATACACTTGAAATTTTAAGACGTATGAACCTATGTGAATGCAAATTATATTCAAATGTTTGACGTTATTTGAATGATGATGGATATTATGCAATCTATTATGTGAATGTCAATTCTATGAATGTTTAACGTTATTTGAATGATGATGGATATTATGCAATCTATTATGTGAATGTGAATTCTATGAATGTTTAACGTTATTTGAATGATGATGGATATTATTTAATCTATTTTTTGAATGTTAATTCTATGAATGTTTAACGTTATTTGAATGATGATGGATATTATGAAATCTATTATGTGAATGAAAATTATATGAATGTTTAACATTATTTGAATGATGATGGATATTATGAAATCTATTATGAGAATGAAAATTCTATGAATGTTTAACATTATTTGAATGATGGGGATATTATGTGATCTATTTCTAACTTGAAAATTTTGACATTTAAAGTTGGTACGTGGATACCGAATTAAGATTATGGTTGAATACATTTACATGATGATAATGCATAGCTATGTATGAGTTTGTGTTATAGACTAGTCTGTAGATCAATGGGATATGAAATAGCCAAAGGATAATGATAATAAGAGTTGATGTCATGAAAACCGACCGAGAAACAATATGGTATGAATATTTGTATGTGAAATTATTGTTGGTTTGAATGCATTGCTATGATATATGGACCAGTGCAGGTTTTTCAAGTGGTGAGACTTCCTAAAACTAAATATACGATGAAAAAATTCCCAAGAACACAATGTCACTGTATGTTCCATGGTAGGGTGTGGAACCTAGTCATATTAGGAGGGGTGGAGGCATTTCCCACCATGTATCCTCTAAAACCTGGAGTCATGGAAGGATGGTGGTAGTTCATGCTCCCCTAGACATGTGATGATGACTGTCAGTTGCCTGTTGGGGAAGCTTGGTCAAGAGAGTTGACACTTCCGCTTACGGGTTCTATTTGGAGTTAGGTCAATAAAGTTGATGCTCCAAGATAGTCCAACAGAGGAAGGATAGGGATGGAAGACAGAAGTAAGTTAGGGAGGAAGGATGAATAGAAATAGTTGAGAGTGTGTGGGGATTTTTCCTTATAGTAGAATTTATTGTCTTCCCCCTTTTTTTTGAAAAGAAAATATGTATATATGTATATTTATAATTGCTTAACTGAACTACAATTATCTAAATGAACGTTGTTGTGCTAAATTATTATAATTGAGGGATTTTGCGAACATTTTAATTGGTTTACTATCTTTTATGAAATGAATGGTCTTGTTGATTGGATTGGACACATACAAGAATAACTATAGGTGTGATAATTATTTTCATTAATACATGCACGAGTCTTGTTTGTACTAGCTACACATGCATTCCTTGCACATGTACACTAGTATGTATAATTTATTTTTTATTTATTTTTTACTGATGATGATGTTTATTTAATGTGGATGTATGAACCATGTATCATTTCCCTTGTATTGTAAATTACTCTAACTTCGGGACGAAGTTTCTTGAAGGGTGGGTGTATGTAACAACCCTAATTAACTGTTTAATTATCATGATTGATAAACATTAATTTAATTAATTATTAAAATAAATTTATGGAGTCTTTATTATAATATTATTAAAATTGGTCGTTGAAGTAATTAATGGAAGGGATAACGTGGTTGAGGAATTAATGGGGGATAAGGTAGTTGGAGAATTGAAGGAGGGAGGGGGATTGGAGGGAGGAGGATAAGGGAAAGGGGACAAAACTTGGAGAGGATATCTTTTGTTTTTGAAGGTAGAAATTGTGGGAGGAAGGAGGAGGATGAAAGGATGAAAGAAGGAGTTTTAGTTAACAATTTGGCTTCAGGAATCTCACAGGGACATAGTTGTTGCTGGGAAATTTGGGCTCGGGGGCGAGGAAACCACAAGGATTCCTGGAGCTAGGGAGTCGGAGAGGTTGTTCCTAGTTGGTTGGGAGGTTAATACTCATTTTGGGTAAGATCAACATCATCAACAAGGAAAGGGATAAATAAACTAAGTTTCAGGTTGAGGTAAATACCTTATGCATTTTCTTTTATCATTATATTGTTGTTAATTATTATGTTGTTAGTATGTTGTTGTTGCTATGTTGTTAATTATTATGTCGTTAGTATGTTGTTGTTGCTAAACTATCAATTATTATTCTAGTAGAAGAATATCAAGAAAGGAAATTCTAAACTAAGTAGCAGTAATTAAAGAAGTAGATTAGAAAGTATTTATGTATTTATTTATATTTATGAGGCTTTGCAATTCATGCCTTACAATTTGTGAACTTTTTGCATACACAAGTGAATTTATTTTCAGGGTGTTATCTAACTCTGAACACTAAAATTGGTTACCAAGGACACAATTTTTCTCTTTAAAAAATTGCTAGATATGATCTTACTTTGTTTAGATCATGTAGGCAATTTTGAAAGAGCATTTGGTTATAAAATTAAATTAAATATTTATGAAAAGAATGGCTTAATATGGAGAGTAACTATTTTGGAAGTTTTGGAACTCCGTGATGTAAGTTTGGTTTAAAAAAAAATGCCAAAAAGGTATAATAAAAAAAGAGCAATAATCTTAGATCTTTGGAACTCCGGTTGGGTATGTTATTCTTACTCACATGCTTATGTTAATCTTGATGATCTGCTTGGGTATGTTATTCTTTCTCATTTCTTATTTAATAAATTTGAATATCTTTAAAATATTTTCTAATAAAGTATATGCTAATATGCGTTATTGGTTTTTCCTTTTATTGATACAGTGATGTTTACATTATTGGTGGAAAAAGAGCACATGGATGTTTGAAGATGAAACTTCAACACTTTGGTATGTCAATTTTGTTTTAATCACAATTTGTTTTATTTATCTAAAATGGTACATGTACATTTTGTAGATATATTTTATTTAAAATGTTTAAATTTTAAATTTGAGAATTTTTTTTTTTTTTTTTAACCAGGTATGATGAGATATATCTCAGAGATAGCTTAGAGTCTAATTTTGGAGTTAAATGGAGTTAAATGTTAATTGTCTCTTAGTTTTTTTTATTATCCTAAAATTCCTTTGGAACCTATGTATTTGGTTGTGTAACTACTACGACTATGCGAGCTTTCAGTATATTAAATATATATAATATGATATTTTTGGAACTCAAAATATCAATTTATTGTTTGATCATTGATTTCTATTATATTATTTATGTTTCTCTTATATTGTTTATGATGGTGAAACTTGGTGTTGACGCTTAAAATTGCAAAGATGAATATTGCTCACAAATGATTGCTAAGCTCTATTATTTATTTATAATAATAATAATTAACTAGTAGGTGGGACCCCCTTGTAGACTAGTGGCTCTATGATGGATGTGTTGCACTCATATTTTGGTTTGTTGTTATAATGATGCTTACGTAGTCTTCTATAATTGATGATGCAATTTATGGTTTTATTCATCATGAAAACATAAGATGGTTGGTCTAATGTGTTATTGCCAGATGGTTTTGATGGCCGCTTGCAACTCATAGCAGTACTATGGATAAAATTATCATTTTTTACAGGTGTTATGTTTATGCATTAAACATTGATTAATTATTTTATATATGATCTTATGCAAAAGGATAATGTGATCATGCAGGAGCTTAAACAAATGGAAAAAAGATTATATACAAACCTTAAGGTATATACGATTGATACAAATGAAGGGTTATGGACCTAGTTGCTAGACTTATGCGCTTGATTAAAGGATCATTTGTGAGGCATATATGGTAATGTTATAGCATATGGTTGTTGTTAATGTTTTGACATGACTTAGGGTGGCGTACTATGCAATGGATATAGCATTGGATATAGAAATGAATGTTGTTTGAATTAATGGTTGATGTTATGGTGTATGGGTTGGCTTGTACGTTGAATTGAATAGGGATGGGGGAGGAAGCAACATGCATTTATTGCACGTCACTCAAACAACCCTCGACCCCATCACCCTAGCCATAGTTGCATTTGGTTTTTTCAGCTCTTGTGGTTGTGGAGGCTCCACGATTTCTGGTTTTGAAAGAAAAATATAGTCCAACTCTTCCCTCAAGAGATTTTTCTAGGTATGGATCCTTTACTTTCTATCCATGATGGTCCCTCTGTGTTATGAATCAATTTTTTGTCTCTGGATTGCATGAAGTCTATTTTTTTATTAAGTTTTGACCATGTATCATTGATGTGCTTATGGTTTCTTCTGTGAATAATATGGATTGTTGGCGTTTTAAAGGAAAAGAATGGATTTTATTGTTGTGGGTATCCTGTGCATTGGTTTTGTTTTTGGTGTAAAACATATCGGTCGGCTTGGGGTTTTACTCTGGTTCACTGTGGAAAATTATGATAATGGTGTAACAAGCTCTGAGTTTTTATTGTGTGGGTTTTACCACTAGTATGGGTATTAGGTGTTGTCACTCCTTCTTGGTCATTGTTATGTTCGTTCATCCGAATTGTAATGAAAAATATTAAGAGTTGAATAGTTCTTTCTTTGTTTGTCCTGAGCCCGAGCTATCATTTTTCATGGCATTACCCTCACTAGCACCGTGCTGGAAGTATTGCATGTCGAGTTTGTATCATCCAAAACTTTGAATGGAATCCTATATATGTGTCGGGTTTTCCATGGGTTGTGCTCGAGCATTCTTTCCACGGTGTTTATAAGAATTCACCTCTCTCGATATCAATTGAATGTGGTTGATTGTTATGTTTGGTTACTCTCACTGTCAATATTTTGAGTTAAAATTTATGTGTCAGTGGTGAATTTGGAAAGGGTGTAAGCTCTATGTTTCTTCAAAGATTATTCCTTGATTATATGTTGTTACTTCTCTGTGACAACTTGTTTTAAGAAAAAGGGCACAGGATCTCTATGTTTTCGAAGACTCTTCCTTGATCGAGCCATCTCTTGTACCGATCTGCAATGAAGTTTTTAAAAGAGCACGAAATGTTTCTGTCTCAAAGATTATCTCTTGTGGTCAAGATATTTACTCTTACCTCCATTGTTGTGTTAATCCCCAACACGATCTTTGTCCCAACAAGGTTTAAAAGGCACCTGTGTGTGATTGGTCCATTGAGAACGTCTTGGTTCTATTCTCTCAGGCACATCTTGGTTCTATTCTCCTCAGGCACTATTTGACTCTGTCTTTTGTTGGGCATTTTCTTTTGAAGGAAATCTGTACATGTTTAATGTACATGAATCTAAGGCTCAGAGTTACATGTTTTTTTGGTTAAATGTTATTGTCGAATCAAGACTTGTGTTGATTATATGAATGAACACTTGTGTGTGATTGAATCGAGGCACAATTATGAGTTTTAATAGAAACAGATTATGGTAATCAGTGTTGGAAAGTTGATAGTTGGAGGTTAATATTGGGTCTGTTTTTATTTGAGTTTAAGAAAAAAATATTTTCATGTGGATGGTTGGAATCATTGTGTATATTTCAATTTTGTTTTAAAAGGGAAAGGGTTTAGCATTGTAATATAATATACTATGGCTCGAAGGGTTATAATTATGGAATTGCCAATGGTATTATTATGATGTTACATAGATGTTGTATAGATATGAAGGCTGCTATAATTGAAGTGTTCTTGGTATATGAATTGTCTTTTATTTGAAGTCAACAAGCATTATGTGTGTAAATAAAGGACAGTTAAATGATTTTGGTTTTAAAGTGGATGCTTATTGGATTGTGGTTTGAACATAGTTATGTTTTTTGTTTGATTTAATTTATTTTTTATGAATAATATCCATATTATTCCCTCTCATACTCTCACTTTTTCTCTCATTATACCCCCCTCATGATACCAATTTCATTTTTACATGCCCTATTCTATAAAATAAATTAAACACTCTATATGGAGGTGGGAAAATATATGACACAAAAATAGGTGGCAACTGATATATTTTGGTATTGATTTCATAGTTAGTTATATAAGGAATTGTTGAGAAGTACTCATGTTTTTATTCCATGTCATGTTACCACTTTTTCGCTCATTACAATCCTTCCAGATATCCCATGAAACCTATTTCACCCCCTGCTCACATGGAAATTATTAAATAATTTATTATGGATTGAATTTCATGGGTCTTATGTCAATTTATGAGCCAAACTTTGTTTCATATAAGGAGTGTTGGATTACAGAGAGGGCGGGTGATTCAGTAATAGAGAAATTTAATCTTTTTTTACCATAAAATGCAAGTGTTATATCAATGTAGCGTTATCATCCAATAGTTCCAGAGTAAACAAAAAATGAACAAATGAACAATCATACACATACACAGTACACTAGTGTTTTTACGAGGAAGTCCAAAGCGGGAGAAAACCACAAAATGTTTTTTCTTATATGTCTTTAAGACTTACATTCATTGGAAGCACCAACTTCCTTTGTTTTCTAGCTTCAACTGGAAGGAGGCTCCAACACCCTAGTTTCTCAGGCTATAGCCTAAAGGAAGCTCCAACTCCCCAATTCACTAGCTACAACCAGAATGAGGGTATAACCCCTGAGTTTCTCAGGCTACAACCTGAGGGAAGCTCCAACTCCCCAATTCTCTGGGTATAACCAGAAGGAGGCTACAACCCTCTATGTAACCATAAGTCCTTTCCCCGTCCAACTGCCCTGACGTAGAATTAGAATGATGGAACCACTATCACACTATCACTATGAGATATAATGTTGTAAACATTTACCAATCAACCTGCACCAACCAACCTATAACAACTTGTACCAAACAACCTGTAATCAACCTGTACCATAAACAAGTGCGCCAACCATGCACCAACCTATACCTCAACCTATACCATCAATGAGTGCATCAACCATGCACCAAACCTGTACAAAAAACATGTCACAATAACCTGTCCAAACAACCTATAATCAACATATACCATAAACAAGTGCATCAACCATGCACCAACATGTACCTCAACATGTACTATCAATGAGTGCATCAAACATGCACCAAATATGTACCAATCATGCATCAAATACAAATAAACTATGACTCATCAAGATGTACCAACATCATCAACTATACACCTCATGTATGTGCCAACTCATCAACTACTTGTCTCAACCATGTACCCAACACGTACCTCAACCAAAAGCCCTCATCAATTTCATCATCCAAATCTGATTTGTAACTCTTTAATAGACCTGAAGTATATGATCACATACCTACAAACCTTCCTTAACTTTAGCAACATGAGACTAGCATTTTCATCAAACTTTACTTTAGTCTCACATGACTAATTGTGTATTAGTCAACAACCCTAACTTGAAATAATCATAACTATGTACCTATAATGAATAAATATATGAAAATAGTATGCAATGTTCTTCACTATATTTTTTCAAATTTCTCTAGGTTTCACTACTTGTAACCTCTAAGAAAAGGACTTATAGCAAAAATGGCATACCTTGTTGAATTTTGGCTTATTCTAGAGAGTGAACTTGTAGAGTGTGCCCTGCACAGAATATTTGTTGTATGGATATGAAAATGGTACACATAATACAATAGGTTGTATTCTAACCAATATATCTGGTATTATTGAATTTCGATCTGTTATGAAGACGTTATGATGGTTTTACCTGAAACACTTGTTTTAGAATAGTTTCAGGACTAGCCACAATCCATATTTTCCACGGAGTGTAACTCCAAAAATACAACGACCCACAAACTGAAATTTTTATCACAAATACTTGTATATGTTTCCTCAACAACATCTCAATTTCATGGTCATATTCATTCTAGAAAGAAAGTTATTTATAAAATGGTGAGATGACCTATAAATAACATACCTTAGAAAGAATCATCAAAAGAATTTATCCTCCTTTGAATTTCAGTCTTCTTTACTTCACCTTCCCTCTAAAATTTGTCTTAGATATCCTTTGGTTACCTAAGTCACTAGTATATATTCAATATGCTCAAGTGTGATTAAAATGGGATAGCCTTGCCTCTTATTTATATTTCCATGCACCTTCCTCAAGGGGTTACCTTTTAACCATCTTAACCCACTTTCCTTATTTTAGGGTTAACCCACTTGTAACCTCTTGTCCACTTAGTAATTTATCCATTAAATTTATTATTTAAATAATTTATTTTGTATCCACTTTGAATTATAGTACACTCATCACTTCACTTTATTATTTACCTTCTAAAATCTCTTAAACCACTTTCCTTATTTTAGGGCTAACCCACTTCCGACCACTTGTCCACTTAGTAATTTTTCCATTAACTTTATAATTTAAATAATTTATTTTGTATCCACTTTGACTTATAGTAAACTTATCACTTCACTTTATTATTTAATTAATTTCTTCTTTGCAACCACTTTGACTACTTTGACCTTTTGGAGCTTCTAGATGACTCATGAGGGTTCTCCAACTTCACATGGCCATAACTCTCTAACCGTGAGGAGTTATGTGACGTTCCACATAACACCGGAAATGGAATGACATGTGCTATCCATCCATAATAGTATTACCTTGAAATATATTAAAACTCATACCATTATACATCAAACAAAATTGGTTCCATTACTCGAACCTTTTTTCTACCAGATTTTGCTATCAAACTTTCTTCAAGGGTTGACATCAATGTCGACAAAACCAAATAATCAACAATATCCCCCTTTGGCATTGATGGAAACACTATGATGCAATATAGAAGTCATATCACTCATGATCCCCTTGTGACCATTGGTCCCCTTGTGACCATCGCTCCCCCTGGAACCATGCCTTGCAACTGACAAATCTCTCCCCCTTTGTAATCAATGGAAAATGTATCTTTCCATCTGGGGTTGCTCCCCCTAACTGAACTGTCCTTGGGGATACTCTCCCTAATTGAGCTCTTCTTGAAACTGATCTCGCAACTTGAACTGTCCTCTTTATGGTGCTTCCTCATGTAAATCTAAGACATATTAGATAATCATTCAAAATCATTCATTTTGAAGTAGAAATTACTCCGAGTCTCTGGCGAAAATACTCAAAGGCTTCCCTTGGAAACAATTTTGTAAAGATGTCTGCCACTTGTTCTTTTCTTCCCACATATTCAACTCTAATGTTCTTCTCTGCAACCAATTCCCATAGAAACTTATACTTTATTGGAATGTGCTTCGTCTTGGAGTGCATCACCAGGTTCTTTGAGATACTGATGGCGCTTGTATTATCACAAAATATTGGAACAGGCTCATCATAATCAACCTGTATATATGTCAAATTTTATTTCATACATGGAACTTGAGTACAACATCCTGCTACTCTGATATACTCTGCCTCAACTGTAGATAAAGATATTGATGAATTTTTCTTTGTTAGCCAAGATACTAAAAAATCACCCAAGTAGAACATTGCTCCATTGGTGCTGCATCGGTCATCAATGCAACATACCCAATCTGCATCTGTGTAGGCAATAAGTGATAGATCCTTTCCTTTTGGATACCATAATCCAAACTCTTTTGTTCCTTTGAGATGTCTGAAAATCCTCTTCACTACTAATACATGTGTTTCCTTTAGTGTTTCTTGAAATCTTGCCACCTACCCAGCTGCCTACATTACATCTGGTCTAGATGTTGTCACATATAGTAAGCTACCAATCATTGACCTATATTTCCTCTGGACTGGAGACTTTGAATCATCATATTTTCTCAACTTACAATTGATTTGCATAGGAGCAGTAACTGGTTTGAAATCTTCCATTCCAAACTTCTTTATCATTTCTATGATATACTTATTTTGAGAAATAAAAATTCCTCAGTTTCTTTGATGTATCTGAAGACCCAGAAAGAAGGATATTTCTTCGAGTAATGACATTTCAAATTCATTCTACATATCCTTTGCAAATTTCTGACCTAACCTTGATGCAGAATTTTTTTTCTGCACTTCCTTTTCTTGAACCCTTCTTCATCTTTTTCTTCTTCTTTGTAAAGTTGTTCAACTGACTCATTTTCTTCTTCTTTTCATTCTCATCCACTTGTTTCATCAATTGTTACATTGATGATTTCCACAAATATTTTCAACCTCGGATTGTAACACTTGTATTCTTTTCTTGTACTTGAGTAACCAACAAGTACTCCTTTGTCCACACGAGAGTCAAACTTTCCCATTCTTCCATCTTCTCTTTTGATGTAACATTTTGTTCCAAATAATCTGAAGTGCTTCACATTTGCTGGTCTTCCTTTCCATAGATCGTAGGGATTTTTGTATTGTTTTTTCTGATCATTACTCTGTTTTGAATGTGAATTGTTTTATGCACTGCATGTGTCCATAAATATATGTCAATTTGGAATCCATTAGCATTGTTCAAACCATTTCCTATGTAATTTTCATCCTTTATGTTAATGTTCCTTTGTCTTTGAACCACTCTATGAACCAATCTATGAATCCATGCTCGCATCCATTGTCATATATATGTCTGAACCTGATAAGTGTTCTTATGAATCCATCTCTATCCATACTGTCCAAGACTCTACTACACATCTATCCATAATACTGGCCCATTTATCACTATACTATAATGAAGTCTTTACTACTACAACTGATTGTACTTCAGCTAAATGACTCTGTCTACTCAAACTTTTCAAGATTCTCGAAGGATGTTTCTTTGGTCTATCACATCTACCGCATAGACTCCCCTTGTCTAATATTCATATTACCTAGGAGTCTCTAAGTTGAATGGCTCAACACAATTCCTTCTCTAATGTGTATTCATCATCATCTTGAATGGTAGATTCATGATTTCTCTAAGCTTTGACTTCTTTCTTTCTGTATGTGGATTCATCTTTCACTACAATGCCTAAACATACAATCTCTTGAACCTGTTCCTTATTTGTATGTCCTTCTTTTCTTTCAGTTATTTTCCAAACCTTTCTATATCTGACATCTTTCTTTTTCTCTGTAGAATTTTCTTCATCTTGATTTATTGCCAATATTACAATATTTGGGATTCATTTGTTCTTTGTGTTTTCTTATCCATACTTTCTTATATCTTATATCATTGTTCTCTTTCATGGAAGTATCAATCATGCTTCTACAATCACTAGATATGTGTCCATAGTTATGAAATTTGTAACATTCAATGTTACATGGCACCACATAGGCATTTCTTGCTTGAACATAATCCCTGTAATATGCAACCTTGTGTCCAAAATTACTACAATGAAAACAATGACCATAAGAGAAATTTGCATACCTGGGAGTCAGTAATCTTCTTTGTGGTGTAATCCTTCTGAATTTCTTCCTTGAATGATCATGATTGAAGATTCTTTGTGGCTTGAGCATGGATGGTCTTATTGAATATGTATCTTCAATAGTTTTCTTAGATTTTGGTTGACCATGAGTCCTTCCTTTGAGTACTTCTGCATAAATCTTTCTATTTTATTCATTCTTCTTTTCTAGCAACCTAGAGTGCTTCTCTTCATTCTCTATAACTGACGTGGATGTCTCTGTCTCTTCAACATTCTTGTTGATCTTGACGATATTACTTCTCAATGTGACAAATTCTTCTTCAATCTTCTCAACCTCTTATTATTTCTTCATTATCTGATACTTCATGACTTCTTGTGTTTTTTTCACTTCTTCAAGCTGAATTTTTAATCTGATTATTTCTTCTTCAAGTCCTTTCTCTTCTTGACCAAACTCCACCTCAAGATGGTTTAGATCATTAGCTATTTCCTTAATATGATCTTTCAATATCTTCTCTCTCATTTCTACTTCTTCCTTCTATGTTGCTATGTTGGCTTCCAAATACTATTTTTGATATTCAAGATTTTCATCGATATTTTTGACTTCTTCTAGCTAATTTCTTAAGTTCTCAACGACCTATTGGGATTCTTCAAAAATGTGAACACTTTACTTTTGTTTCATCATATCTTTCTTGAGTGACATTTTTTCTTCTCTTAGTTCATCTAAAGCACTAATAAATTCTTATTCATAATTGTCTTCATTTTCAATTAGTTTTTCTGTCTCATTTCCTTCATGGCATTCTATTTCAAGATGTTTGTGTTTTCCACAATTAAAGAAAAGAAACATACCTCTGGTGATTATGTACTCTTCATCTGCTGAATATGTTTGACATGGTGAACATAATTCTTCTTGATCTGTATCTACATATTCTTTGGAATTTTCAAAATCTGCGATGGGTGAAGAATATATGTCATGTAATTCTTTGGTTGATGAACATTTACCAACCTTTTCTCTTACCAGATTAGGTAATCCTTCCCAGATGAAATCCATTGCTATTTTTTTATTCTTCTTCAATTCCTTCTTGGCGACAGTCTTTTCCCTTTTTGAACTATCATATCCTGCAATGACTGATATCCAAATATAATACCCCCATTCCTATAAAAATACTTTCTTCCTTCCAGTCCATAACTCATATTTTAAACCATTGTGACTATTAAACAATGGTACTCCATTCTTAGAATAATGCATGATATCCTTCCAATGGTTAAATTGTTTCCTAAAGGAACCAGCTCTGATACCAATTGTTGGATTACTAAGAGGGGGGGTGAATTAGTAATAGAGAAATTTAATCCTTTTTACAATAAACAGCAAGTGTTATATCAATTTAGCATTATCATACAATAGTTTCAGAGTAAATAAATAATGAAAAAATGAGCAATCATACACATACATGGTACACCAATGCTTTTACATGGAAACCCAAAGCGAGAGAAAACCACAAAATGTTTTTTCTTATATGTATTTAAGAATTACATTCATTGGAAGCACCAACTTCCTTTTTTTTTTCCAGCTGAAACTGGAAGGAGGCTCCAATCCCCTAGTTTCTCAAGCTACAACTTGAAGGAAGCTCCAACTCTCCAATTCTCTGTCTACAATTAGAAGGAGGCTACAACCCCCTAGTTTCTGAGGCTACAACCTGAGGAAAGCTCCAACTCCCTAATTCTCTGGCTACAACCAAAAGGAGGCTGCAACCCCCTATGTTCTTCGGATACAACTGGAAGGTGGCTAAAACCACATGTCATTTCCCCATCTAATCGCCCTGATGTAGAAGTAGAATGATGGAACCACTGTCACACTATCACTGTGAGATATACTGTTGTAAACCAGTACCAATCAACCTGCACCAACCAACCTGTAATAACCTATACCAAACAACATTTAATGTACCATAAACAAGTACATCAACCATTCACCAACCTGTACCATCACTGAGTGCATCAACCATGCACCAAACCAGTACAAACAAACTATCACACTAACCTATCTAAACAACCTGTAATCAACCTGTACCATAAAAAATTTCATAAACCATGCACCAACCTGTACCTCAACCTGTACCATAAATGAGTGCATCAACCATGCACCAAATATGTACCAATCATGCATCAAATACACATAAAATATGACCAATCAATATGTACCAACATCATCAACTATACACCTTGTGTATGTGCCAACTCATCAACTACTTGTCTCAACCATGTACCCAACATGT
>JZKD02S1620764.1:138405-150226 GCA_000966675.3 Picea glauca
AGGATAAAGTGAGGAGGTTAGGATGATCCCACTAAATCATGAAAGTGAGTAAGATCCAAACCAATCGGATGCCACCTCACCATGGAAGTTTCTCCTTCTAGAAGATTCATGAAAATGCTCATTTTTCCCATGTGTAAGCATTCTCGCACCCTGCCTATAGAGCATACTATGAACTCCTCGCAATCTAGATATGATTCAGCCTGTGAGAATCAGAAATTCTCGCACCATAGCTATAATGCAGCCTATGAACTTCCTTTTTTATAGGGTTTTTACAATGGAAAATGCAACTTCTTTTCTCAGGAAAAGTTCTTCTACCTTCTCTCTTTAGGAACTCAAGCCACTGACCCCTTTGAAAAAAACAAATAGGTTTACATAATTAATGGTCATAGGGATGACGAAAATAATGTGTAACAGAGAACCCCCCAAAGTATGAAGTGAGAACAGAGTGATAGCTGAAATACTTTGTCAAGTGTGTGTAGGGAACAAGGAACAGTCGGTCGAAAACCTACCAACAAACAAGTAAATATAGTAAAATAATATATCATCACTGAGCTAGGAATTCCCATACTCATAATGCAAATGAATCAAAGCATAAATGCCGACATGCAAAGATTCATGTCAAGTAAGACAGGTCATGGCCACCAAACATACACTATGGATCCATGCCAATATGACTCAAATCTGAACATAGCCACCAAAAATACACTGTGGATCTATGTGTTAAAGACTCAAATTTGAACATAGCCACTAGACATACATTGTGGATCTATGCACCAATACAATCTGAATATACTCCAACACAACCTGAATCTGACAGAAAAGATCTAGGGTCTTCATATCCACCACTCTATAGTACGAATCTAGCCGTGCGAATACAAGTGTTGGAGTCGAACATGGTAAAAATCACTTGATTACTGGTCAATGATGAGAACCGTTAACAAGTGTGAGGAAAATCACCATTAATGTCAATGACTCCCAAGGTACACTAGTACAATCCAACGAATGTGAATTAATGAGCTGAAGTCGAACACTCGGTGGAATCTCTCGATCAAGGGTCAATAATGAAAACCCACTGTCAAAAGTGAGGAAACCTGCCATTGAGGCATGCAAGTTCCAAGGTACCAATTAGTTTCTATGTCTAATTCTTGGATAATGGGTTGAAGTTGACAGGAAAAGACTCGTCACAAGAGGGCCTTAATATATCCCACATCAATGACATGAAACAGGTAACAAGATTTGAAGTGGATCAGAGTAACAAGTGATTCAAGACTGACTCAAGGATGGCTGACACAATAGAAGGCTTAAGGACTACAGAAATGGACGATGCAATAGAAGGCTTTCAGGGTTGAACTTCTCTTTGAACATATTGACGACATGACAAATGTCTTGGAAAAATTGACTCAACAACAGGGATCACAGACCAATTTGTAATCTTATGAGTATGATCAAGAGATGAGTGGATTTTCCAACCTAGACACAAGGCAAGTGAAAGGGTGTCATGTTCAAAAGCGAATCTTCCATGGAATACAGGTTTAGACACATTTCTTTCCCAATTTTCCCCCCACCATTTCTTGCGAGTACCTCTTTATTTTTACGCAAGATTGAGGAGGATAACATATGATTGTCAATTTAAGAACATCCTTCGGACGAGTCCCTCAGAGTATGTTTAACAAACCCTAAGAAGGAGTGGTTCGATCCCATATGGGCCTTTCTATGTTTGTTTAATGAGTCCAAAGAAAGAAAAATCAGGGGTTTTTCATGTTTAGACAATCTGAAAAACATTTAAAAAGAACTCTCCCAGTTCCTTTTTCATAAATTAGTTTGGTGAGACTGAAAAAGTGATAAAATATTGCTCACTGAATGTTTTCTTCAAATAATTTTATGAGCATGAAGAGAACGAGGTCACTCGATAATCTTTTCATGTTTAGAGAGTATGAAAATAGCTTAAAGGGAACTCCAGTGGGTTCCTTTTTCGTATAACCTTTATGAGTCCGAAAAAGTGATAAAAGTATACTCAGTTGCATTCTCATGTATTTAGGAGCATGAGAAAGAACAACTACTAAGCTCGGTAACTTATTCTCATGTATTTATGAGCATGAGAAAGAACAAAGACTAAGCTCAGGATTGTTTTCATTTTTACGCAAGCTTTAAAACAAAACAAAACTATGCTTGGATCTAGTTTTTTTTTTACACAAACTTGAACCAGAGGAAACTATGCTTGAGGTAAGTGGTTTCATTTTTACACAAGCTTGAACCAAAGAAAAACTATGCTTGTGACTTCCCAACACATAACCCAAGGATGGTTGGTACTTAGCCCCCAACTTAAGAAACTAGCAGCTCTAAATTCAGCATGAAGTCTAGAGGTTGAAAGCATTGCCCCCCCAAGCTTCATTTCTTCCAACTACAAAGGCGGAGGAAAGGAAGCTTCAAATACTGGATGAAGGACTTGACTCAACAGAGAGGGGCAAGTTGTTTCATTTTTTAACGAGCTTGACATAGGAGAAGAACTATGCTTGTGACTCTAGGTGTAATCCCCAGACCTCAGTTTCATGTTTTAATGAGCTTGACACAGAAACAAGAACTATGCTTGTAACCTCTGTTTCATTTTTTAATGAGGTTTCCATAGAGATGCATAAATATCCTCACAACTAGTTTCATTTTTTAATGAGCTTGAAATCAAAAAACCATGCTCAAGCCTGGTTTCATTTTGTAATGAGCTTGAAATCAGAAAACCATGCTCAAACTCTTTTTGATCATGGATTTCAAGAGGAAAGTGCTCCCATCAATAAAGATACTTTTCCCTCCCAAGGTTAAAGGAAACTAGGGAAGGGTCCCTAAAGGTTGACTGGTTCTTATGTTAAAAGATAACAGGTTCTGTGTTACCAGCGCAAGTGGAGGATAACCCAAAGTTTTCCAAGAAATAGACGGACCTTCATCTATCAACGTTTGAGGAATGTCCCGACCATAAACCTGTACTGTAATCTGGAAAGGAATGTAAGAGGGAAGATGAGGTCCAGTTAGCACACCCCAATCAAAACGAATGGCCTCATTACTTGGAGGGGGTCCTATGGGAGAAGGAGGAATACCCCTTGGCACGGGAGATTTTGTATCAATGAGAAAAACGTGGGTAGTATCGGGTTTACTCTCTAGTGGGAGAGTAGGATTGACCAATGGAGAGATCAGATTGACCACTTGAGTTTTATTCTCCAAGGAGAGAATGGGGTCGACATATGGAAATGGATCGACCACTTGGGTGACACTCTCTAATGGGAGAGTGGGATCGACCGAGGATGGTATTGGATCGACCGCTTTAGCTTCAATCTCTGAGGGGAGAGCGAGATTGACTGAGGATGGTATCAGATCAACCACTTTGTTAAAATTATGTGTGGACACTAACTAATCTCCCTAGATACACCTAGATCTAGAACAAAACACACCAGAACATGACACTTTCCTTAAGTTTTAAATATTGAACTTACTAACTAAAGAGGGATGGGTGACATACCATTTAAATGACACTTCCTCTCACCATCACCATCCTAGCTCTATTCCAATTCTCATACAATTATGAACCTACAAAAGAACTCAACCAACCAAAGTGATAGTAATATCATAAACTCAATATAAACCTATGTATGTGATCAAGGAATCATACAATAAAACACAACAGGCTTTATAGGAAAGAATCATATTACTGTATCATATTAAATGTGAAAGAGAGATTACAACCATGGCCTTGATGTTGTAAGGGCCCTTCCAACTATCCTCCGTTCCCCACACACTTCCATTCCAAGAATTCTAAGAGCACAGATCTGATAATATTCACAATCTATCTTGACAAAGGCAAAACTCAAAGACACTCCACCCAAGCTAATAATTCCAAGCCAAATCCAACTTAGCCCTTCTCCATGAGAGCTTCTCTCCTTTTATAAGCTGAATAGGATAAGGTGAGGAGGTTAGGATGATCCCACTAAATCATGAAAGCAAGTAAGATCCAAACCATTCAGATGCCACCTCACCATAGAAGTTTTTTCTTCTAGAAGATTTGAGAAAACACTCATTTTTCCCACGTGTAAGCATTCTCACACCCTACCTATAAAGAAGACTGCGAACTCCTCATGACTTAGCTATGATGCAGCCTATGAGAATCAGGCATTCTTGTAGCCTAGCTATAATGCATCCTATTAACTTCCTTTTTTATAGGGTTTTTACAAAGGAAAATGCAACTTCTTTTCTTAGGAAAAGTTCTTTTCCCTTCTCTCTTCAGGAACTCAGGCCACTGACCCCTCTAAAGGAAACAAATAGGTTTACATCATTAATGGTCATAGGGATGATGAAAATAATGTGTAACACCCCTACCTCAGTAGGGTTTGTTGACCTCCTGGTCTTTGGATCTTCCAATTACCAAGCCGAAATGGTTCCTTGGTCCCCGTTGGAACCCTTCACACATATAAGCCATGGGCCTCCTTTTATGAACCTCACATGTGCAATAAAGCACTAGGTGCAATTTCTTCCCATGTGACCACCAACGGTGACTGCAATCCTAAACAAAGGCGCATTGTGTTTCATGATTTTGGGACTTCCATTGCAAAGAACCCCAATTCCTCTAATTCCCAAAACCCTAAAATGGGCTAATGGTTCCTAGCTCCTCAAATTCCTCACTGATGTGACCCTTGTCTATGACCTGGGGCCTAAATTTTAGGCGTGTCATCATTTTGCGTATCAGGATGTTGTAAAACAGTTCTCTCCCCTTTTTCCAAAATATGAACCCACGATGACCATTATGCCAGATCGACGGTCCTGGACCTTCCATGATTCGATGGTCCAAATGCTTCCTTCGCAGATTGAGATTTTGTGACTTGTGATCTCCAAGTTACAAATTCCTCCACACTTCCAATTTCCTAAATGTTGATATTCAAAGTGCCAAATCGACGGCTCTCACCCAGTCAAATCTAACGGCTGCTATCTCTCCTGAACTTGATTTTTTTGAGGTAACTTCAACCCTCGTCCTTCCTCTAAACTTTACAAGTATATATCCTTCCTGAGCTTGATTCTTGCTACAAACTCAAGGATTATAAGGAATTCTTGCATGCACTCCTTGCTGCTTCATGACAACCTCTGGTTATCTGGTACTTCAACCCTATGCACTCCTTGTGACAGAAGTTGTTCAACCACTCCCTTGGTCGAAAAAGTCTAAGATTTCTTCTCAGCCAGTGCACACCTTGCATGACTCTGTGCTACACTTTCACTTTTGTTGGTATAAGAACAATTCTATCTCTCCTGAGCTTTTCTGAGGTAAAACTGAAAATATTGTCAATGCACTCCTTGTAGACCTTCACTACACTCCTTCCAGGAATTCTAAGGAAGATAAACAATTGAAATTCATACTCTCCCTCTCACGGACTTCATACATTCAACATGAAATCATACACATAAAGCATTGAAACAAATGCATAACATAGCATATAAGAAAATTGTAAGAATACCATTCAATAGATGCAAATAGTAACCATAACACACCATGAAATTGGATTAAAGCCTTCTTATATTAATTCAAGTTCTTATGTACATGGTTTCCAATAGCAACAACTATCTACTCATACAACTTATACAATCTTTGTTCTTCTCTATTCTCATATTCTCTCTTGATCTATTGCTTAATTACAATGAGAATGATACAATACATACGAGGGAATATTTATGAGTTTTCCCCCCTACAACCTCAAGCTATTTTATCGAAATTAAAGACTACAAGTACTTTACATTTAATACAATAAATGCCTTCAACCGTCAGATGAGAGAAACGCTCAAGATCTGTATTACAATCCCCAAACATTTAAGGGCAATTACATCCTTCTATCTATTACATAAATGTTTCATATTTTAAATTCAAAACATCTTCAAAATGCGCATTGATGTATATCCAGCTATCCTCCACTCGCACTTGCTTTGTTGGCGATGATCCTGCATCATACTCCTCTGGTTGAAAAATTCATGGACTCTTGTCCATGAGCTCCTGCGCCATCTATCCGTGTTTCTAGATATCTGCTTCACTTTCCCAACTGGCATCTTCAATTGGATGTCCCTTCCACTTTTCTAGATATTCAAGATATGTCTTCCTCCTGGTCTTCTTTCCAACTCTCTGATCAATGATCTTTTTCATTTGTGGCTTTTAAACTACAGTCATCTGTTTAACCCACAAAATTTCCTTCTGACTCTCTATTCATCCTCCTTCATCTTCTCTGTAAGGATACAAATCTATAACATTGAATATGGGTGATATTCCCGCACCATCTGGCAATTCTATCTCATAAGCATTTGCCTAAAATTTTTGTAAAATCTTACACGGCCCTATCTTTTTCATATTCAACTTATTATATGTTCCCCTTGGGAACCTTTCTTTTATTAGGTGTGCTAAGACTAAATATTCCACTTCAAATTGAAGCTCTCTCTTGTGGGGATCTGCTCTGCACTTGTATTCCTGGTTGGAATTATGCAACCACTCTCTGATTTTACTATGGAGCTTTTGCATCTTTGTTGTAAAATCTTCTGCTCCAACACTCATGAACTCACTATGTTCTAAGTCTCTCAACTCGGATACTCCCCTTGGCTACATTCAATACATTATTTGGAATGGTCTCTGTCTTGTGCTCTTGTTAGGTGAGTTATTATATGCAAATTCCTCTTGTGGTGGAATCTGGTCCCACTAAATGTGATGTTCAAGTACTAAACTTCTCAATAAGTCCCCCAAACTTCGATTTAATACCTTAGTATGTCCATCCATTTGAGGGTGATATGTTGAGCTAAATGATAAATTTGTTCCCAACTTCTTCCATAGTGTCCTCCAAAAATGACCAACAATTTGGTGTCTCCGTCTAAAACAATGCTCTTGGGTAAATCATGAAGTCGAACAACTTCTTTGAAAAACATATTTGCAATGTGTGTTGCATCACTGGTTTTCTAACATGGAATGAAATGTTCCATTTTTGAGAATCTATCTACTACCATGAATATGGAATCACAACCTCTATGTGTCCTAGGCAGTCCCAACACCATGCTTACCATGTCCCATGGCCTCTATGGTATTTTCAATGGTGGATATAACCCTATATTTTGTCTTTTCCCCTTTGCATGCTAGTAGATTCTACATCTGTTGAAAAATTTCTTGACATCCTTCCTCATCCCTACCCAATAATACAAATTTTTCAGTTGCACAAATGTTTTATCATGGCCGAAGTGTCCATCCAATCCCCACTATGTTTTTCCTTCAAAAGGTTTTCTCTCATATAACTCTTCAGGATACACAACTGATTTCCTTTGAACAACAGTCCATCCTGAATCAAATATTCAATTCATTGGCTTCTGTCTCTCAGGACAGGATTCTCACATGCTTCATAAGTGTCCTTGAAATCTGAATCATTTTTGTACATTTCCTCAAGGTTATCAAATCCTAAGGTATTCAAATTAAAACTCCCATTTTGCTTGTTTCTGGTTCATTTTTTCCTTTCTGGTTATAAATTGTAAAGCATGGTTATCTCTATACAAAAGAACTCTTTCAGAATCAAGTAGTGCCTCCATTTCTTCAATTCTTGTATGAATGCATAAAACTCTTTATCATATGTGGAATATTTCATCTTGGTCTTGTTCAGCTTCTCACTAAAGTATGCAACTAGTCTATTGTCTTGACTCAAGACTACTCCAATCGCAAATCCACTCACGTCACATCTTACTTGAAATGTTTTACTGAAATCTGGAAGAACCATAACTGGTTGTCCAATTATCTTCTCCTTTAACAACTTGAAACTTTTATCTGCTTCCTCTATCCAATGAAAAGATTTATGTCTTTTCTTGACCATGTCCATTATTGGTGCAGAAATCCCACTAAAATTTTTGATAAAATTTCTGTAAAAACTGGATAGTCCATGGAAGCTTCTGACTTCAAAGATATTCCTTGGCAATGGCCATTCTTTGATCGCTTTTAACTTTTCAAGATCCATCTTCAACTCATTCGAAGAGATCAAAAAACCCAAATAAATGAGTTATGTCTTCATGAAAGACGAATTCTTCATATTTATCAACAACTTATCTTGCTGCAATCTCCTCATCATTGAAGCTAAATGTGTCAAATGTTCTTCCTCAATATTACTGAAGATTAGTATATCATCAAGATATACAATTACAAACTTCGCAATGAAATATTTCAAGACTTCATTCATTAATCTCATAAAAGTACTTGGCACATTCATCAAGCCAAATGGCATGAAAATCCATTCATACAATCCTTCATTTGTCTTGAATGTTGTCTTCCATTCATCACCTTCCCTCATTCTAATCTGATGATATCTTCTTTTCAAATCAATTTTCGAAAAACACATTTCCCCACTCAAGCAATCCATCAAGTCATCCATCCTCGGTAAAGGAAATATATACCTGATGGTGATTTTTTTTATATCCCTCGAGTTTGCACACATTCTCGATCCACCATATTTATTTGGACTTAACACTGTTGGCACATCGCATGGACTCAAGCATTATCTAATCAGCCCTGTGTCCATCAAATCCTGGACTTACTTCTTGACTTCTTCATTCTCCCACGGTGTCAATCTGTACGCTTCTTTGTTTGGTAAACTCACTCTTGGTATAAGGTCAATGTGATGGCTTATACTTCTGGTGGGAGGCAACGAACAAGGTAAATCATCCACCACTATATCAACGAAATTCTCCAGCAGTTCTTGAATTTCCTCAGGTAGATCATCTATTGAGGTACTAATCAAGATGACTCTAGGTTTTCTCACCACAACAAACTGCATGTCTTCATCCTTGACTTCATCCAAAAGTTCCTTCCCACTCATGAAAGGTATAATATTCCTTGCTTCTACTTTCACCTTCTTGTCTTCAATCGACAACAACATATGTGTCCTACCATTATTTTCCAAGGTGTATGTGTTCTTTCTTCCATCATGAATTTTTTTTTTTGTCATATTGCCAAGGCCTCCCCAAAAAAATATGACAGACATCCATGGGAATGACATCACATAAGATCTCATCTCTATAAACCCCTATCTTATATTCAACTAAATATTGTTTAGTGGTTGTTACGTGATGTCATTTTTGCAACCACGAAACTTTGTATGGTCTTGGATGTGCAACTGTCTCCAATTTGATATTTTCCACCATCTCTATGGATACTAAATTATATGTTCTTCCACTATCAACTATCACCTTGCATACCCTATCCTTAGACTTGCAAGTAGTCCTAAACAAATTGTTCCTCTGGACTGGATTCTCCATCTCTTTCTCTGGCTTCAAGAGAATTTTCCTCATCATTAAGAATCTTCCACCTTCTGCATCTTCTACCTCAACATTTCCCCTTTGCACTTCTAAAATGTGAGCTTCACCTCCTCCATATATTTTTCTATCGGGACATTCACAAGACTTGTGTCCAATCTTTCGACAGAAAAAACACTTTATTTCACCTCCTCTACCTCTTCCTCTTCCTCTTTCTTGAGGAAAAGTGTTCCTATTGGAATATTGTCTTGCTTGTGAGCTTCCTCCCCTTTCTAGGTGATTATGTGGTTTCTTCTCTTCATCCTTGGGATTCTATACTCTATCTTGGGAAATTGCTTTTCCTCTACTCTAGACCTTGCTTTCGGGCCAATTTATCTTCAGCCTTTAGAGCAATATGATAAGAATCTTCCACATTTATAATTGTCACCATGCTCATCTCATCCTGAATTTCATATCTCAGACCATTCATGTATCTGGCGACTGTTTCATCATCACTCTCATAATGACCAGCTCTGATGTTTAACTTGTAAAATTCCTTAGTGTATTCCTTCACTATCATCCCTTTCTATCTTAAATTCTACATTCTTTAGAACATATTGATTTGGTAATCTCTGGGTATGAATTTTGCTTTCATCTTGGAAACCATCCTATCCTAGCTTTTAATTCTTTGTTTGCCTTTGAAATGCCTGTTAGCCTACAGTTCATCCCACCACAGTGCTACATGCCCTTTCAGTCTAGTGATAGTGTGTTTTACTTTTGTATCTTCCTTGATGTCCTCATATTTAAAGTATTTGTATAGATCTCTAAACCAATCTAGCATCTCCTCAATGTCTAAGTTGCCTTCATACATTGAAATATCCATTTTTGGTTTGTAACTTATTCTTGCAACAACTTTGAATAGACATTCCTCTACAGCATCGTCATCTACAACTTATTCTTCTCCTCCTTCATGCTCACTTTTTGCCTCACTGATATTTCCAATATCAAGTGTTCATCTTTGCCTTGTTTCCATAGCATCTAATCGAGCACGAAGTTCTCTCATTTCCCTTTCCATGACTGGATTGGGTAAAATTCTTTCTACACGTCTCCTTGGCGATATTGTTTCAATATGTCCATGCATAATTCAATCACAATTGTATTTTGTCTTCCCTCTACAAAAAACAAAATTTGTTATCTCTGATACCACCTAATGTAGCACCCCTACCTCAGCAGGGTCTGTTGACCTCCCAATCTTTGGATATTCCAATTCCCGAGCCAAAATGGCTCCTCGGTCCCTATTGGAACCCTTCACACATATAATCCACAATCCTCCTTTTATGAACCTCACTTGTGTGAGCAAGAACTAGGCACAAGTTCTTCCCATGCGACCACCAGTGGCGACTATGAGCCTAAACAAAGGCATGTTGTGTTTTGTGATTTCGGGACTTCCATTGCAAAGCTTCCTAATTTCTCTAATTCCTAAAACCCTAAAATGGGATAATGGTTCCTATATCCTCCCTTAAATTATTCACTGATGTGACCCTCAGCTATGACTTGGGGCCCAACTTTCGAGCACATCGAGATTTCACATATCGGGATATTGAAAAATAGATCTGTCCCCTTTTCCTGAAATACGAACCTGCGATGACCACTATGCCAGATCAATAGTCCTCAACCTTACACGATCCGATATTACAAATCCTTCCTTCGTGAATCGATATTTCCTGACTTGTGATCTCCAAGTTACAACTTCCTCGACACTTCCAACTTCTGAAATGTTGATATTCAAAGCGCCAAATCAACGACTCTCGCCCAGTCAGATCTAATGACTGTTATCTTTCCTAAGATTGATTTCTGCAAGGTGACTTCAACCCTCATCCTTCCTCTAAAATTTCCTAGTATCTGTCCTTACTGAGATTGATTCTTGCTGCAAACTCAAGGATTCTAAGGAATTCTTGCACGCACTCCTTGCTACTTCAGGACAACCTCTGGTTATCTGGTACTTCAACCCTTTGCACTCCTTGCAAAAAAAGTTCTTCAACCACTCCCTTGGTCAGAAAAGTATAAGACTTCTTCTCAGCTGGCGCACACCTTGCATGAATATGTGCTACACTTGCACTCATGTTGGTATAAGAACAACTATATCTCTCCTGAGCGTTTCTGAGGTAAAACTCAGAATCTTGTCAATGCACTCCTTGTGGACCTTCACTGCACTCCTTGTAGGAATTCTTAGGAAGAGAAACAATCTAAACTCATACTCTCCCTCTCATGGACTTCATACATTCAACATGAAATCATACACATGAAGCATTGAAACAATTGCATAACAGAGAATATAAGCAAACTGTAAACATACCATTCAATAGATGAAAACAGTAACCATAATACACCATGAAATTGGATTAAATTGTTCTTATATTAGTTCAAGTGCTTTTGTACATGGTTTCCAATAGCAATAACTATCTTCTCATACAAATTCTACAATCTTTGTTCTTCTCTATTCTCCTATGCTCTCTTTATCTACTGCTTTATTACAATGAGAATGATACAATAC
>JZKD02S1620775.1:29007-40112 GCA_000966675.3 Picea glauca
AGAACTTGTCTCTCAAACTGAGCAAGTGAGTTGTGTCTAAGTGAGGCGCTAGCCTCCTTTATTTATACAAGTCTGGCACGTGTGAAGTGTCTCTTCACTGGCAGGGCCAACTTCTTCAACTGGGTGGGTAAACCCACCTTTATTATATTTCTGGGTCTCTTTATTAACTGTTAGGGCTGACTTTTTATTCTTCCTATTATAATTGTCTTTTGACCAATCCGCAAAAGGGGATTTGGTCCTATTACAATAACCGACATGATCAATCCACAATGGGGATTGATCCTATGAATAATATATCAATAATAATACGAATACTCTTTGTAGTTATAATATTTCAACACTCCCCCTTAACAAGAAGGGTATTCTTCAGCAGCATCATGCGAGAGAGAGAGGACAACATCATCAACAACATTAGGTGGGAGGACAACATCATCAATATCATCTTGGTTGGCGTATCTATAAATCATCGGAAGTTTTCTTCATCGGCAACATCATCATTCTCAAAGGAATGCCATCATCATCTGCATCAATATGTATTAGTATAAAAACTGATACATCATAATCATCACAGCACAAGGCTGTCTCATCATAATACAATACTAGCTTTATGTCACAGCTGTCAAGATGGAAGCTTAGTACTTGTCTCATCTCATCATCTTGCTTTACGTCACAACACTCAAGCTGGAAGCAAGATACTCGTCCTGCTTTACGTCACAACTATCCGGTTGGAAGCAGGATACTATATTGGCTTTATGTCACAGCTATCCAGCCGGAAGCTCAGTGCTAGTCTCATCATATCATCTTGCTTTACGTCTGAAAACTCGGTCAGAAGAAAGGAACATCTCATCTTGCTTTACGTCTAACACTGGGTCAAAAGCGAGGAACATCTCATCTTTCTTTACGTCTGACAACTCGGTCAAAAGCAAGGAACATCTCATCTTGCTTTATGTCTGAAAACTCGGTCAGAAGCAAGGGACATCTTGCTTTATTTCTGACAGCTAGGTCATAAGCAAGGAACATCTTGCTTTACGTCTGACAACTAGGTCAGAAGCAAGGAACACATCACATCTACTCCCCGTTTCGAGGAAGGTCCTTTTGGAATATGCCAAGCTTATCTCAGAAGTACTCAAACTTTACATGAGATAGAGGCTTGGTCAACACGTCAGCAACTTGTTCATCCATGCTAATGTACTGGAGCTTCAAGGCTCCTCTCTGTACCATGTCGCGGATGTAATGATAGTGGATCTCTATGTGTTTCGACCTGTCATGGAATACATAATTATTTGTCATCTTTATGCAACTCTGGTTGTCACATAGAATCACGGTTGCTCTCATCTCCAAGTCAAATAGGTCGGTCAACAACTTTCGAAGCCATATAGCTTTGCAGCTAGCAGAACATGCAGCAATGTATTCTGCTTCCACTGTGCTGAGAGCAATACTAGATTGCTTCCTACTCTGCCACAAGATCATTGCTGATCCCAAACTGAAACAACATCCTAAAGTGCTTTTCCCGTCTGAAACACTTCCTTCCCAATCTGCATCAGTATATCCACTCAATGTGAAATTATGATCTCCATCATAGCTGAGACCATAATCTATTGTACCTTTGAGGTACCTCATCACATGTTTTGCAGCCACTAAGTGAACACGTCTGGGTTCTACTAGAAACTGACTCAAGGTGTTCACGGCACAACAAATGTCTGGTTTGGTGTTCGTCAGGTACATCAGTGATCCGATAATCTGTCTATATAGTGTGGCATCAATCAATTTTGATGATGTGTCGACCAACAGCTTCAACTTCACTTCCATGGGTGTATTCATGGGCTTGCATTCCAGCATGTTGAATCTTTTTAAGATTTCGACCATGTACTTCCCTTGGTTAAGGAAGATCCTCTCAGGACTCTGCCATACCTCAAGACCTAAGAAGTAATGCATTAGGCTGAGGTCTTTCATTTCAAATTCCAAGGCAAGTCTCTTTTTACATTCATCGATGAGATTTTCTTCTCCAGTTAAGAATAAGTCATCCACATATAGCAGTAAGATTACTGGCTCATTATTCATAATTTTGAAGTAGATATTTGAGTCTTCTTTACTCTTGGTAAAGACTAAGCTTGTCAAGAAACTGTCTATATAGCCATACCAAGCTCTAGGAGCTTGCTTCAATCCGTATAAGGCTTTGTTCAATCTACAGACATGAGACTTCCTGTATTCAACCTCAAATCCTTGAGGTTGCTCTATATACACTTCCTCTTCGATGACACCATTTAGGAAAGTTGTTTTCACATCCATCTGGTGTAGCTTCCACTTCATCTTAGCAGCAAGAGCTATGATGGTCCCGATCAAAGTGTATTTGGCCACAGGAGCAAATGTCTCTTCATAGTCAATGCCTTCCTTCTGGGAAAAGCCACGAGCGACAAATCTTGCTTTATACTTCTCAATACTTCTATCAGCAGTATGTTTTATTTTAAAGAGCCATCTGGAGGATACCACATCTTTATTCTTTGGTCTGGGAACTATTTCCCATACTTTGTTGTTCATTATGGATTGGTATTCCTCTTTCATGGCATCTGCCCATTCTTTCCTTTGAATGGCTTCTTCAAAACAGGTAGGCTCCTCTTCTAGGAGGTCACACATCAAAGCTGTATAACTGGAGAATGACTTTGGTCTTTTCACCTATCTCATGGTTCCTTGGGGAACAATGTACTTAACTCCATCTTGAATAAGCTCTCTAGCCCAGGCTGGCTTTCTTTTATGGATGATCGTCATCTAAGGAGGTTCTTGCACTTCTACTATATCATGGTCTTCTAGAAGTCCCTCATCAGGGGAACTTACAACTTCCCTCTCTAGTTCTTCAGCTCTAGGAACCTCCTCATTGCAGTATTGGGGATTGTGGGTCCCTCTTCATATACCTCTTCAAGCTGGCATATTTTAGATTTCTTGAGCGCTGCATCTTTATCAAAGGTCACATCCCTACTGATCTCAATATGATGTTGACTTGTTATATAGATTCTGAAGGCCTTGGATACCTCACAGTATCCCACAAATATTCCCTTCTTTCCTGAAGGGTCCAACTTGTTTCTCTTTTCTTTAGGTATATGAATAAACATTGGACAACCAAATATTTTGAGATGGCTTACCTCTAGCTTCTTTCCGGTGAATATCTCTTCTGGTGTCTTGAGCCCAAGTGCACTATGGGATAGTCGGTTCTACACATAAACAATTTTCATCGCTGCTTCTGCCCATAAGCACATAAGAAGATCTTGATCATGGATCATAGTCTTCACAGCTTCCAGTATGGTTCTGTTCTTCCATTCAACTACATTTGTTGGGGATTATAGGAAGTAGTGAGTTCCCTCTTGATTCCAACATCTTTGCAGAAGTTCACAAACACTTTTGAGGTATATTCTCCTCCATTATCTAACCTGAGTATCTTGATCTTTCTTTCATAAAGGTTCTCTATCAAGGCTTTGAATTCCTTGAACTTACTGAACACTTCATCTTTAGTCTTCAAGAAATATATCCAGGTTTTACGAGAACAATCATCAATGAATGGTACATAATATACATATCTGCTAATGGAGGATGATGGCATTGGGCCACACACATATGAATGGATGAGTTCTAGGACTCCTTCTGTCTTGCTGTCCCACTTCGGAAAAGGGTTCTTGATATTCTTCCCTTGTTCACATCCATTGCATACGCCTTTATGGTCTCCTTTGAGTTCTGGTAAACCTGTGATTGCTTTGTATATGTATGGTAGCGCCTTGTAGTTGATGTGGGCTAATGTTCTATGCCAAAGTTCACACGAGTTTTCAATGTCATGGGTCATATAAGCATCTAAGTGACTTTTTAATTTATACAAGCCATTTTCTTCATTGCCAATGACAATTGCTTCATTTAAGGTTTCTCCCTTAGCCCACATAAGAACTTCTCCATCTATAAAGGAAACTCTGAAGCCTTTCTTCTCTAAAGCTGAAATGGAGAGTAGGTTCTTCTTCAAGCCTGGTACATATAGTACGTCCTTCATTTTTAGTGAATTCCTTGAATTTAGTTTATGGTTTGATTCTCCCACTCCCTTGATGGGGTACTGATAATCATCACCAAGTATCACTTTCTGAGAAAACTTCTTCTCTGAGATACAAGAGAGAATATTTCTTCGTCCCGTCATGTGCTCTGAGATACAAGAGAGAATATTTTTTTGTCCTGTCATGTGCTTGGATGCACCACTATCAATGATCCAAGTGTCCTCTTCGGGTGTTATAGATCTTGAGAGGGCTGAGATCAACACATGGTCTTTGATTTCCTCTCTCATCATCTTTGCGGGTGGCTCTTCGTCTTCGGCTACATGGGCATGAGCATGGGCTACGTCATTGCCAGAGCGCAATGACTTGGGCCACGAAAGTGTTAGGTTGGACAATACAAAAGAGATGATGCCACATGGTGAAGGGGATGGCCATTGGCCAAAAACTTCCCGAATACTTTGGAACGCCATAAATCTTGAACTAGAACTTGATTTTGGACAAGGTCATAGTCATTGGAAAGCTCTCGGTGAGAACAAGGCGATGGCGTCCTCATCCGAGGATTTTAGGGAGTTGTAGGAAAGCGAAAAATTTATACCCCATCCCTTAAAAGGGTACTTAGGGGGTTGGGTTTGTGACAACACAAGTGTAGACTCACTTATGTTAACTCCATGCTTCCACAATGAGAAAATGTCATAATGACCTCTCTCCTTTATATAAAAGTCCTATGGGTCAACATAGAAGCCCCTCCACAAGTCAACATCAAATTTTGATTTCTTTGTGGGTCTGAAGCCCCAACACAAGCCCACAAAGCCCATCACCAAACCCATGAATCCCTAGCCTCATCCCAAGGACGATTTAACTAAAATGAAAGGCTAATATTGTGTCAACGAAGATTCCCACATGCATGACACATTGGCGTCTTGTGGGAATAACTCTTGAAGATATAATAACCAAAAAGAAGAAGATCATGAATCCAATGATTCAGAATTCCATTCTCCATAAAATCATAAATTTCTATTCTCTGATCTTTGGCTAAACAATAACCAACTAGAGGAACCAGATTAGGGTTCTCTATCTTACCCAAAAATTCAAACTTTGTTGCTTCCTCCTCATCATTGGGTATTCTTTCATGAACCAAGATATTAATGACCACATGGAGACCACCTTCCAAAACATCCCTATATTATTTCATGAACCAAGATATTGATGACCATGTGGAGACCACCTTCCAAAACATCCCTATAACCCGGTCCATATCTTCCTTCTTGCCATCAATGTTTATAGTATTGATCACTAATCCATTAATTTATATTTTGGTAATCTTGATGAATGTAATGGATCTCTGCCTAGGAATAAACAAGGTTTTTAGTCCTTTTCCTTTAGAAAATGGAAATCTTCTTAATTTGGAAAAATTTTATTCACCTTGCTGCATGCTAAGATGATCGATTTTTGAAGAGATTAGAAAGTTATGTGGCATATGCAATTTATACCTATGAAACAATCCTCTGTGATCTCCTATCACTCAGAAACCTACATAAACCCTACAATACCGAACCTTGTGAATGATGACCGAAATGGTTCAATCCCTATAAAAATTGGTCAATGTATAAATTTAAGGACTGTTGTGTTAACCTTCAACTCTCTTACAAGTTATCTTCCCAATGCACCTGCAGATCCATCCCTTCTTTCATTCTTTATAACACAAAATAGATTTATTATAATTCTACCATATTGGTTGGGAAGGTAGCAAAAACTAGAAACATTGTACTTGCTTCAAATAGTTGTAGTGGCCACATTTCTCCATAGCTTGGGAATTGCTCCTCGATGATCATTTGAGTCCGAGCAACAATCAATTGGCAAGCTATATCCCTCCAGAGCTTTGTAATGCAATGTATATAAATTTATTGGCTCCATCAATGCACTGGTACAATTCCTTCCACAGTATCATAATCCTATACAAGGCTCGCTATTCTTCATCACCCAATTCAATCCTAGGACTGTATTGCTATGATAAGTGTGAGTTGTGATACAAATTGACTCTGCATCCATTAATTTGCTTGAAATACACACATTAGATTCTAGGAAAGTCCTGATATCGAATCTCGATACCCCAATATGGATCATCTGAGATGTGTTTGAACTATGTTATCCCCACTTTTTAGGGATAACTAGAAGATCATGTCTCGAGGCCTACAGGTCCTAGACACGGAGTACCGAGAGCAGGATTGACCTAAGCATGGCCCTAGAGGGTCCATCCTTTTCTTCTTCCATCAACTTTATCTTGTCAGCGGCAACAACATCCATCACCATCGTCTTGGTCTTGTATCAGAAGAGGTTCTTGCTCCATGAGGTAATTGGTCCAGGTATCATGGCATGTGTCACTTTTGATCAATGAAACCTTTAAATATATGCATCTGATTCCTTTTATCTCTGACAACTGCTTGGATCTTACATTGGCCCACTTGACCATGATTGGGGGAATTGACAGGGTGCCCTAGCAAGCCTGTGCCCATAGGTTTTGGTTTGCCACTGGGGAATTTTTGAAGAGCCATCATTCACTCCCATCATAGCACCACTGTTTCATCTTGTCTCCTACTCATTTATCCTATTCCCCTTGTCCGGGCATTGGGTTGACCTATTTGTAGGATTTCACCTTATCTCATGGGAAGAAGGGGCTAAAGGCCCAGAAGGTAAAAGCAGCTGGTAAAAGACAAAAGCCTAAAATGAAACCTTGAGATGCTTCACCCAGGGATCCCCAAGAAGGCAATAAAAATTCTCTCAACAAGAAATAGTAGGGACCCGAAAAATAACAAACAAGATCTAGTCAGAGGATAGGGGGTCTCATCACGAGCCAACCTATTAGGTTCATGGTTACCTAGAAGTATGACATTGCCACCATCTGGTTACCACGCCAGGGCAGTGACCTTTGGTTGCATGTCCAAGGGAAAGGGGGTCTCATCACGAGCCAACCTTCTTATCTCTGTCAAAGTACTTGTGGGTAACACTGTCAGCTCTGGTCACCATGCCAAGGGAGTGTCCTCTGGTTAGCCCTTGAATAAAAAGAAAAAGAAAATAAAAGAATAAAGCAAGAAAAAGAATAAAGGCAAAAACGAGCTTGGAAAAAATGCATCCATGACAGGTACAACTCGCCTTCTACAAATGAACCCACAGATAACATTATACATCCTTGACCTTCACTGCACCCACATGTCTAGACATCCCCTAGCCACATCACCTCACTCACCACTTGGTGAGGTCTGAAATTTGTGCCCCGTTTAGGTTATTGGCTGATTTGAGAAAGACACACTTGTTGAAGGAAGAGATTTTTGACATTCTATGGTGTTTTTCTTGAAGGAAGGTGTTACAACTAGGGTTTGCATGATTATTTCTTGATGATTTGTATGTATTTTTCTGCAAAACTTCTTGATTGAATGGTTGTAGTTTAATTTCTTGCATCTATTTATAAATATTGTTGAATCAAAACCCTAGGGGAAAAACACACAAGTAGGTCGTTGTCTCATGTCCCCTGATGGAAAAAATTTTAGCCATTCAAGAAGAAGAAGAGAGCCTAGCCATAGCTACACTCCCTTTTCTTCTTCCCTTAAGCTAGTCATACCTTTGGACTTCAAGAGGAATAGGACGTCCTAGGCCTAGGTTATCTACACCTAGGGACATTTTCTTTTAGGGTTTGATGAAAGAGCCTTGCCTTAGCAACACTCTCCCTTTTTAAACCCTCTTGTCTTGACTTTGCTTTTCATTGAGCTAGCTGTTTTTCGGGAAGGAGGAGAGAGCACGAGGCCTTGCTTTAGCAACACTGGAGTGAGCCTCTCTCCCCTAGGGTTATGATTTTGGAGCCCTACTTTAGCAGCACTTCAAAACGTATCCCTCTAGTCCTTTAAAATCTCATCTCCTTCAACTTTTGCGTTCTTCACCTACGACTCCATTAACCCTAAGGCATTGATCTAAGACCTCCAGCATTGAAGTATAATTGGATTCAAACACTCTCAAACCTCTTGAAATTGAAACCCTAACTACACTAACCCTAACCTACTAACCCTAAGTTGTTGACGTCACCCTAGGTTATTTCATCTTGATGCAACAACGTTTCATTTTATAAGAAATTGAATGGTAGTTAAGAACATTTATTGGATTGAGTGTTGATTTGTTACATTGAATGCTATATCATTTCAGTATTTATTGACAAGTGACATATTTATCATTGCCATTTTGCAAAAATTGATTTTGTCAATATTTACTGTCAAACTGCTTATATTGGATATCAGAGAGTCATTGATTTGTGAATTACTAACCAAGATTGCACGTATTAGTTTCCTTGTTGTTTTGTCTCAAGCAGGTGCTTTTCTTTCCTTTGGTTATACTCTATTATTGGTTGTTTAGCCGGGACCATCCGATTGGCGGTAATCTGTGAGGGAGAAATTTGTCTTTGTACTATTAGCCTTTTCCCTTTCAAAATCCTAGGTTACAAGGGACGTCTCCCCTGGACCTAGCCTCCCTAAATAGAAAGAACCTCCCCATTGTGGTGACATTGGGTGGGGAAGGTTCTTGTTTCGCTAGTTTGAGCTACTACTCCTTAGCCTTTCTTGTGTCTACAAACTGTGCGATAACATTTTGGAACTGTTGCTGGGGAACACTGAGTCAATTCTCCTCAAACGACAAATCTTTTCAGTAAGCCTTGCCTCTAGAGTTTTATCTAACAAGCTTACCTAGCGACTCCACTAGGGTGTTTTCTCTTAGCCTTTGACAGTTTCAGGAAAACTATCTGGCGACTCCACTAATTTTTCAGGGTGCCACCTCACTCTCAAAATATGTGATATTTCCAAGTTATGAAATCATGGCACACTAAGAACAAATGTATCCGAGTATTGATTTCAAAAGTTTTCAAGGATACCCAAATTACTTTGATACAAAATGGCTAAAAAACTCTCCAACATTTTTGGGCCTCCCAACTCCTCACATCGTAAAGTTTTTGGAGTATTTGAGCGAGATAAAGTTGGGAGGGGAGGATGCTCTTATAAAATTGCTCTTACTCACTCTGCCATCCTACTTACAAGATCGTTTTAAGAGTTGTTACAAGGACAAGGGTATATCATCTTTCATACACCTCATCAGTAGGTTTATAGACCTTACTAAACCACATTTCCAAACATGTGAAGATGTCCTTCAAATCCTCATGGTAGACTTAGACAACAAAGGATTCACCACTAAGATTGTAGAAGATCTCAGGGGGGCATATCATGATCAATACCAAGAATCCTCTGATATAAAAGAAGAGGTTTAGGAAGACCATTATCGACCCCTTGAAGAGGAGAAAAACCTCTCCCATAATCCAAGAGAATGCAGTGAAGATGTAACTAAAAAGATGGATTATGAGGATGAAGCACCAATAACCACTCCTCCATCCGAAAAATCTCTCAAAGATCCTATTCCATCTGCAAAAAATGAAGAGAATAAGATAAGTTATTTTCCTCTCAAAATTTTTGATGATACCTTATTCTATGACTCAAACAGTGAAGAAAAAATGGAGCCCTCGGACAAACTAGAAGATGATGAAGATCCTGCACAGGAAGGAGCGAGCAAGGTGAGTTACTTCCCTTTCCAATTTTTTAATGATTCTCTATCTTATGATGTGGAAAGTGAAGAAGTTTCAGATGTTTTAACCCCTTCATGTTATGATGAAGATAATGACTTTGTTGAAAATTTTGATGAATTCATACATGTCGGGAAACGTAGATGGGATATGATTGGATATGATGCCGATCCCATGTACGACATTGATGGTCCTTTCCAAAAGTTTCCTTCACATTTATCACATGAAGTTACTAATGATTTTGACATTTGGCAACCAGAACCTGACTTTATTAAAACACCCAAGGATGACTTGATGCTAGACTCTCCGATTAATTTTCGGTCATACCTTGAGGACTTTGATGACTATCCATCTAAGCACTTATATTTGTCCTATGAAGAAAGTTATCAACCAACGTTATGCTTAGATGTTGATAAAAATGAGGAAGTTACTTTCCTGAAGAAGGATGCTTGTGATAAGATTTTCCACCCCACTTTGATCACTTTGCCTTGCTATGTCACTAAAGGTGTAGTTTGGAAACATGTCCCTTATCCCAAGTCTCCTGTAAGGCAAAATCTCATTCTGGATTTTAGGGGAAAGTTGAGTGCCTCAAGAAGAAGCGTATTATCACAGTTTTCCAACCTCCCCTTTAGGAATGGTCAGTCATCCTTCCAGTTTTTTCTAATCCCTCCTCGGGCCTCAATTTATGAAGACGTCCAAGGTAGCCAGCTTTCAGATTCCTCGAGTCAGTCTCCTGAATCTTTGACTTTTCACAATCCATTCCTGAGAAGGATTGAGCACTCTCCTGAGAGTATGCATTGGGATCACTTTTTCCCTCCCACCCACCTCCATGAGTTAGACTTTGACATTTCCAATGATATGATATATATTCTAACCCATGACATTTTTGTGCTTGATTTATCACTATTTTGGTTTATGATGAAGGAAAAAGGTAGGTATTAAGGAATATTGTTGGATTGGCTTCACTGGTTGTTTGACTACACCCAACATTCCAGCCAACAGGTAAGTACAGGTAAGAAGTTTGCTTTCATCTTCTTACTCATTGATTGCTTCGTTTTAGTATATATATCTATGTATGATGGGGTGGCATTACCGCCCCATTTTTTTTACTGATGCCCCTATCGAGATTGAGTATGTCTACAGGTTATGCCAGAGATGCTGAGGTTCTCATGCGCTCTACGGTGAGCACATGTCCCTGAGTTGGAGCCAGATGTTATCCCCACATTTTAGGGATAACTAGGAGATCATGTCTCGAGGCCCACAGGTCCTAGACATGGAGTATCGAGAGCAGGATTGACCTGATCATGGCCCTGGAGGACCCATCCTTTTCTTCTTCCATCAGCTTTATCTTGTCAGCAGCAGCAACAACATCCATCACCATTGGCTTGGTCCTGTATCAGAAGAGGTTCTTTCTCCATGAGGTAATTGGTCCAGGTATCATGGTATGTGTCACTTTTGATCATTGAAACCTTTAA
>JZKD02S1620775.1:42779-53421 GCA_000966675.3 Picea glauca
GATTTTGGAGCCCTGCTTTAGCAACACTTCAAAACTTATCCCTCTAGTCCTTTAAAATCTCATCTCCTTCAACTTTTGTGTTCTTCACCTATGACTCCATTAACCCTAAGGCACTAATCTAAGACCTCCAGTGTTGAAGTAGAATTGGATTCAAACACTCTCAAACCTCTTGAAATTGAAACCCTAACTACACTAACCCTAACCTACTAACCCTAAGTTGTTGATGTCACCCTAGGTTATTTCATCTTGATGCAACAACGTTTCATTTTATAAGCAATTGAATGGTAGTTAAGAGCATTTAATGGATTGAGTGTTGATTTGTTACATTGAATGCTATATCATTCCAGTATTTATTGACGAGTGACATATTTATCATTGCCATTTTGCAACATTGATTTCGTCAATATTTACTGTCAAACTGCTTATATTGGATATCAGATAGTGATTGATTTATGAAGTACTAACCAATATTGCACGTATTAGTTTCCTTGTTGTTTTGTCTCAAGCAGGTGCTTTTCTTTCCTTTGGTTATACTCTATTATTGGCTGTTTAGCTAGGACCATTTGATTGGTGATAATCTATGATGGGGAAATTTGTCTTTGTACTATTATCCTTTTCCCTTTCAAAACCCCAGGTTACCGGGGATGTCTCCCCTAGGCCTAGCCTCCCTAAATAGAAAGAACCTCCCCATTGTGGTGACATTGGGTGGGGAAGGTTCCTGTTTCGCTAGTTTGACCTACTACTCCGTAGCCTTTCTTGTTTCTACAAACTGTGCAATAACAAACTGGAGGCAGACATGGATTGAATATTTCTTCAGCTTCTCATAGAAATATTTTTCCATCCCATACCATCCCACGATGACTTTTCCACTAAGGATTTCTGAAATTGGGATCTCGTTTGTACCCACCACTTCTACATATATTTCCAATTCCTTCTTAATGTAATCACCACATAAGGTGATATATACATACATTGTGAAAACTCTCGTTCTAGATTGGGTATGCAGGCCAACTGGTCTTCATTTCCGGAATCAAAACAGGGTGTGGGAAAATCGATGCAGAGGAACGTAGAAACCGTGAGGCATTTGAAAATATGGACAAAGCAGCCTGCTATCCCACCATCCATCTGCCTTACTCTACAATAGTAAATGGCTCTGAGTACTATGCCGAGGAAGAGGGGACCATTCTAATGAACGTTTCCTTCATGGTGTGTGAGAGAGTGAACTACCAGAATCTTCAATCACATAAATCAGGGTTCTGAAAAGGATGAAATCATTGAATTTTTAGGTTTCTCCTTATTCATGTCTTACGTTTTGATGTACATAAATTTCTGTTAATGGAAATATGGATTTGATCAACTTATTGTGTATGTGTTTGAGTAGCTTCATAATTTATATTTCCATGATATATAATGACTCTGTAAAGTAATAAAAGACATGTGTGTGCATTCAACTAAATTGCACTATGGCCCATCTTTTGGAGACTTACAAACTTTATAAAAAAAAATTAATTTTACCATTCAAGGACAACCTTTAGGAGGAGTAGAATATGTGCTCCTCTCTTAAAGTGACAATCTGGGTGGAGATTTCACTTTACGAAGATTAAATGAATGCCTTATCACTAGATGATTGGCTTAAGTAATGAGTTTCCCTCTATGAAATATAACAATCCATAGATGGAAATTTTGTTTCCTTTGCAATGTTGCACATGCATCAAAAACATTTTCTTTAGTGGGAGAATTAATATGACTGTAGAAAGACTCTTGGTGTCGCACAAGCCTTTTCCATGATGAGCTCAAAGTTTCAATCAAGGACAAATGTTATCATATCAATTAATGGAAGGAGTAATAAAAATCTGGAAATATCTATGATGGAAGTCTAACTAGATGGTATATGCCTACATCAAAGAGTTTAACCACTATGCCATTCGTCTTAAACTGATGGATGAAGAAGACAAATTATTCATTTCAAAGTCTCAATCAAGTACAAATGCTATCATATCAATTAATGGAAGGAGCAATAAAAACTCTTGAAATATCTATGATGGAAGTCTAACTAGATGGTATATGCCTACATCGAAGAGTTTAACCACTATGCCATTCCTCTTAGAGTGATGGATGAAGAAGCCAAATTATTCATTACATTCATTAGTGGATTGATTACACAAATTTAGAAAGAGCTTGAGATGTTTGACATTTTCACTCTTGAACATTCATTTTTGAAGGCTAAGTTAGCATAAGCTCAAAATAATTGGAGGAAGCCTAATAATGTTACTAGTTAAGGGAAGGAAACCATTGTTAAATATGGTATATAGAAGAAACCATTTAGTGGGACTACGTAGAAAAACACTAATATAGGTGGACATCTAAGTTTGTGTCTATCTAATAAATGGTCCTAAATCTTGCCAATTTTATAGATCTTGAGCATCCAACACATTTTTCGCTCATCCTGTGCATTTTTTATGATTTTGGCAGTCATGACATCTAAGTCATCATGACCTACCATACTTGTAGAGTTCAAAATAAGATTTCTAAATGTCCAAAGAATGCCCAAAAAAGAGTTCGTATGAAAAATTTATGGCCCCTAGAAGTTGATGTACTAACTAGGATCCTTGATGCTACATTCCTTTCACCACCTCAACTTCTAGGGTTAGGGTTTTTTCCTCTTAGGGATTTCGACATTATGTTAAATATAGTTTCATCCATGTAATATTATATTTTTGTGAATAACTATTGTCTAGCTCACTTAAAATAGTTATTGGGTGAATATCAAAATGAAAATAACCAATCTTGTCTCGATAATTCTTGCATGATCAAAGGTGCACCTTCTTGCTGTGATTTTGGAGTAAAATATGCATGCTCAAATCCATCATATTAAGAATACATAAATGTTTCCTTATTTGACAATCATACTTGATGTTTCCTTGCTCCAAAACATCTAATGTGAAGATGATACCTTGTGGGTTTCCACTTTTTCGTGCGAGTTTATGTGACTATTGTTATTTTTGGTGTCAATGTTTATGTTGTTGCTTTAGGTGCATGTCCAATTGATTTCTTATCTAGACCTTGATTTTTGAAAATTGGTAAGTAGCTAGAGTGGATCTTCGAAGTTACATTGAGAATGTGATGGTCCAATAAGCTTAAAAATGATTAGGAGGCATGGTTCACTTTAAAAAAAACCTAGTTGAACTAGAAAAAGAAATAAAAAAAAAATGATTATGATGCATGGTTCACTTATTTTCATATGCCCACTCTTGCAGCATGTAGCAAGATCTCATGATTACTTGATTATGCCACATGAAGGATAAACCCTTAGCAATATTTGGCCTTATAACTTGGTGATTTTTTCTACTAGCATTCTCTTAATAATTTACCAATAACAATTCTCTTTTGAAAAATAAAATACAAGCATGTTTTTCCAGTGTTTCCACTTCGTTTCCATTAGTGTTGATGATTTGCACTTGTTGTCAAATGTTGATAATTGCACCAATACAATATTCTTGCAATGTTATTTCAACCCTGATGAGACTCATATACTGAGTGGAAAAGTGATGAGAATGTATTCATATGGCTTGAGCTACTCTTCCTAACAATAACAATTTGGGAATCATGGTGAAGGAGATAGATGGAAAATAATGAGTGGCATTAATGTAAGTGAGTTAGCGAGATGTGATCTAGAGAAGTATAACCAAACTCTTATTTTATCGTAGATCTAACTTATTTTCGACTCTATTTTAACATTGCATACAAACAAGAAGCAATTTTTAGTCATTCATCATGTAACATTATCTTTAATCACACAAAATTTTAATATTAGAGAAAACAAGACCAAAAATGAAATTATATTAATGTCGATAAATAACCAAATATTACAAAAGCGACATCTACTAATGCATATCATGACGCGACCCACAAATAAAAGGGGTAAGATGCAATAACTAACTTTTCTAAAGAATCCGATATGGATTCCCAGTTAGAATCACCTTCAGTATATCTTAGAGACTGAGGAAGTATGTTTAGAGAGGCACTAAGGAGGAGAATACCATCAAATAACAAAATTAGAGATGAAGATCAACTCTTACAAGATGAGAATGCAATAAATAACTTGTGGGATCTTACTACTCCTAGGAGAAGCCTACTAAAATGAATAAAATGAATGATGGTTATTTCCCTTCAATATTTGGACTATATAATTACATCAACATGGATATCACAAGATATGGTGGATGTCCATCTAGTCCAGTTACCAAGGTTGATATTTAGAAGTGGGAGAGAAAACATTAATCTTTCCCGATCTTGAGAGAAGTGGAGATTAGGGTCGACACATACAAGAACATTATCATGAAAAAGGATTAATAGTAATGGAGGAATTTGCAGTAGTGTGTTGTAAGAACACTGGCAAATGCAACGCCTAATGCTTGCAACATTTTCTAGAGGATGGACAAATTATGTATCTTTTCCTAAACATGGAAAATGAGTACATATTAAAGTTTAATGAAAATATTTCCTATAATTATATTATTTTAATACTATATCAAAAGATTCTTCAAAAGTTTAAAATGTTTTATAATCTAGTGAAAGATTCACCAAGACTCCACGATGTTTTATAGTTTAGTGAAAGATTTGTCAAAATTTTACAAGGTTTTATAATTCAGTGAAAGATTTTCAAGGATTTACAAGATAAAATAACTTTACACACACACACACACATATATATATATACATGATTATGGTTGTAACATCTGCGACCACCAACAGGCCCGTGAACGCTACCTACAGAAAACTCTTTCATTCTCTTTCACTGTGGAACATACTATGACATACCCAACAACCAACTAAACTATGTCACATAACACACGCAGAACTCTTGCAGAAGCTTTATAAATATAACATAACAGACAATTACTTTACGTAAATGCACAAATTCATGTTGAAATAACAGTAAACGCATACATGCAACATATACAGGAAATACCCTAAACATACAGACAATTATAATCACACATATGATAAACCCGTAGAGTAGGCACATAAATAACCATGCAACATGTACATTTATCACACAAATGGGTACGTATCTTGGTAATAAGGTCACCAACTGCGTGCAGACCATCCACGAACCTCCCAGCCTTAGACCGCATTGTTCATCACTCTCAACAGTGAGTCACCCCCGAGCTGGGACTAAACTCCACCTGGGTAAAGGGGTTCCCAACCAGGCTAAGGCTCATAGACAATAGGAAAGACTCTGTCTCAGGTGCTCACTCAACTAACAGCCTACAACCTCTCATTCCCCACATGCATGTCCCACCCAAGGAAGTGTGCCCCTCCTTTGCTCAATAGTCCCTCGACTACCCCACTTCCCTTCCAGAGTTTCAACAACAGGCCGGATAGGAAGTCTCAGAGCACTGTAGTTGCAGTTTAGCACCTTTAGGAAATCAATTCCCCAACAATTCTCTCACTCAGAGAATTTCTCACGAGCCTGACAACCCGCCTCTTCAATTTTCCACAGGCCTAACAACCCGCTTCTTCAATCCTACTCCGAAGCTAACCAGGTACACCAACCAAAAAATGGTTATGGAAACAGGCTCAGCTACAATGGAATGAATGTCTGAAGGATAACAGACTGCGTGAGTGAAATGGCCATGGAATCCTTGATTGGATGACTGAATGATGGAAGGAATCATGGGAGAGATCTTTGTAAGAATGATGGTGAAGGTGTCCAAATGAGCTAAGTCCCCACCATATGTATGCATGTCCCCGACTTGCCACTTGGCATGTTGGAAGCTACTTTGGTCCACTTGTCCACAACTTTAGAACTTATAATAAAATAATTATCTGTAATTTATGTTTTAAGAAATATTAATATAATATTCCTTTTTGGCTTAAGCTCTCTAGCTTATCCCTTTCCCTTAACTTTTGAGCCTCCCTTTCCCTAACTGGTGGAGTTCAGTCCCCCATCTCTTTTATCATGGTCGGTATACAGACAACAATGTATTTTATATTAATTATGAGACAGATACAAAATAGGTGCACTGGCCTTTAACATCTAGGTGCCCTGGCCTAATTCCAAACATAAGCATACAAGCTTATAATACTGGCTCACCAGCCTATAACACATACCATATACATAAAGGCTCGCTGAACTCAATATTGCGCGCATTTTAGTTACTGCGTGCGGTATCTCTAATATCATATAAACAAAGGTTCGTTGGCCTCCTATTGCGCACACTTTAGTTACTGCACAGTACATGCACGCACTATGCCATGAAAGGTGCATTACAAAATGATGTCGAAACAACTCACAAACTTAAGTATACTTGCATTACATTTATAATTGGGTTCTGTCGAGGGATATTACAATCCCCTCCCCTTATTTATGCATTGTCCTCAATGCATCATATACCCATATACAATAGGATTTTCAAAAATTCTCAAAAAGATGCAGGTATTCTGTCCACATTTCATCCTCATGCTTCCAAGTAGCATCCTCAAGACCATACCAGGTCCATTGGACCTTTACAATCCCTATGGCTTGATTCCAGAGTTTCTTGATTTTTAGGTCCAAAATGTGCACCGGATGCACTTGAAAAGCGCCTTCTTGCTCCACCTGGATCACATTCCAATCGATAACACGATTAGCATCAGGTATATATTTCTTTAGCAAGGATACATGGAATACATTATGAACAGACATAGATGTAGGCAATGCAATCATATAAGAAACTGGACCAATCCTCTCTAGGATTTCAAATGGCCCACAAAATCTAGCTGTCAACTTGGCGCAGCTTCCCAACTTCAGGGAACACCTGTTAGCTTTCACTTTCAGGAAAACATGATCACCCACTTTGAACTCTCTGTGGGTTCTGTTTTTATCGACACAACTTTTCTGCCTGTCTTGGGCAGCTTTCAAATTATGCTTAATTTTTACCATTTGGTCCTCCATATCCTTGAGCAACTCTAGCCCAATTACCTTCCTATCAACTGGATTATCCCAGCTCATTGGAGTATTGCACTTTCTACTATAAAGTGTTTCAAATGGGCTCATCTTAAACGATGCTTGATACCCATTGTTGTAAGCGAATTCTACCAAGTGAATGTAGTCTTCCCATTTCGATGGTTTTTCCATCAAATACATTTGTAGTATGTCTTCTATCACTCAGTTCACCCTCTTTGTCTGTCCATCAGACTCTGGATGATAAGCCGTACTAAAGTTCAAATTCGTTCCGAATCCTTTGAATAATCCTTTCCAGAAATTTGAGGTGAATTTCGAGTCTTTGTTGGACACAATTGTTTTAGGAATTCCATGCAATTGTTCCACTTCCTTCATGAAAATATCAACAACATCTGTTGCCTTATGAGTAGTTTTCAGTGGAACAAAATGGGTAGCTTTTGTAAGATTTTCCACCACCACCATGATCGAATCATGCAGCTTGCCTGTTCTGGGCAATCCCATAATAAAATCCATTATCACCACTTACCACTTCCATTCAGAAATGGGCAAAGGTTGCAGCATCCCTGCTGGGTGCCTATGCTCAGCTTTAACTTTATGGAATTCCATACATCTAGAGATGTATTCAACGATTTCACTTTTCATACCTGGCCAAAAGTAATGGCTCTTGATTGCTGCCACAATTTTCTGATATCTAGGGTGTCCTGCATAAGGAACATTATGCATCTAATGCAAAATCATACGTTTCAAGTCCTGGACATTTGGAACAAAAATTTTGTTCTTGTGTAGTAGTATTCCATCTATTCCCAAATTATAATTATCCACCTTTTGTGGCATCTTACCTTGTTGTAGCTTTGCTACCAATTCTCTGTATTGTAGATCCGCATTTGCAGCCTCTAGAATTTTTCCTTTAATATCAGTCTGATATATGCTAATGGTTGTAGCATGTAGTTCTTGCACCCTCCTGCTGAGTGCATTAACCGCTTTATTCTCTTTCCCCTTGATATGATTTATATCAAATTCATATTCGGTTAGAAATTCTAACCATCTGCTTTTCCTAGTGTTTAGATTTGGCTGATCAAATAAATATTTCAGACCATTGTGGCTTGTTCTTAGCTCAAACCTCTTCCCCATGAGCTAGTGTCTCCATTTCCTCAAGGCATGCACTATTGCTACCAACTCCAAATCATGAGTGGCATAGTGTCTTTCATGTTCCTTTAATTTCCTTGACTCATAACATATAAGAAACCCATTTTGAGTGAGGACTCCACCTAGTCCTTCCTTACATTCATCTGTGCATACAATGAAGTCTTCATTTGGGTTTGCAATATTTAGTATTGGAGCACTTGTCAATAATTGTTTGAAGTGTTGGAAACTCTTTTCGCAATCTAGTGTCCACTAAAACTTCACCCCCTTTCTTTGTAAGGAAGTGACTGGGTGTGCAATCTGTGAGAATCCTTTAATAAATCTTCTGTAGTAACCTGCAAGACCCATAAATGATCTCACCTCTGTCACATTCTTTGGCACTGACCATTCTCTAATGGCTTTTATCTTCTCAGGATCCACTGCTATCCCATCTTTTGAAATAATACGCCCCAAATAATGAATTTGCTTTTGATAAAATGAGCACTTGCACAATTTGGCATACAACTGATGCTTCCTTAATACTTGAAACACCATCCTTAATTGATGTTCATGCTCTTCCTCAAACTTATAATATATAAGAAATTCATCCAAAAATACAATGACAAACTTGTCCAGATATTCTCGGAAAACACCATTCATTAAGCACATGAAAACAACTGGTGCATTTGACAACCTAAATGGTACCACTGTGAACTCATAATGACCATACCTTGTCCTGAAGGTGGTCTTTCTGATATCTTCCTCTTTAATACTTACCTGATGGTATCCTAACCTGAGATCTATCTTTGAAAATATATTTGCATCCTTCAATTGATCAAAGAGATCATCAATCCTTGGCAGAGGATACTTGTTCTTAACAATAACTTTATTCAACTGTCTGAAGTCGATGCACAATCTTAATGTTCCATCTTTATTTTTAACAAACAAGACTGGGGCACCCCAAGGTGACACTTGGGTGTATATACCCCTTCTTCAAAAGTTCTTCAAGCTGCATTTGCAACTCCTTCAATTCTGGTTTACTCATTCTGTAAGGAGTCTTTGACACTGGAGTTGCTCCAGGCATTAGATTTATAGAGAAATCAACGTCTCTCTTTGGGGGTAGTCTTGGTACCTCCTTGAACACATCTTCAAACTCTTTTAGGACTGCATAATCTTCCAAATCTAGCACCTTTCCATTAGGTGTCTCATCCATACGGGATACACATATTTGACACCCTTTTTGTAGCATTTTTTCAGCTACAATGCTAAAGTTTCTCTTATGGCTACTGCCCTGGGAATTCTTTGCACTTTCCTTAGTTTCCCTTCCTCATCCAAGAAAGTAAATTCTTTGGTATGGAAGTCTCGGAGAGTATGATGTTGGTGTTAGAATATGAAAGATTGTGCTCGTTTTACCATTGACAGTACCCTTGTCACCCAACCATAGGCTGAAGCCACCCTCCAAGCACCTTGATCTTGACAAATAAGAATATTGGTAGCAATCAATAGCCAAGAAAGGATAATGCACCAAGCAAGAGAAGTAACCAAAGTTGATCAGATATTCCCACCCAGAAACTGGTGCAACACCTTTCGCAAAAATTGCGCACAAAGTTGTCAAACTGCAGTGCGCACAATTGGCTCTCTACAATTCTGAGAATGTGAATAATGAGAAACTGACGCCCTGTATTTATAGTAATCTGGCAGGCTTTCCTAGGCCGACTTCTCCTTCTGGGTACTAATTAATTCATATTAATTATATTTCTGCAGCCGACATCTCATCTAGGGTTTCCTTTACTTATTTGCTTCCTTCCGGAATATTCTATTCTCAACATAGGTCACAATAGAGGATCATACCTCCCAAAACTACCATAATATCAACACTCCCTCCTAGCTAGGGAGGTATGGTATTGAGCACAAACATACCATTCAACTGGTAGCATCATGAGCACCGTCATTATTATCCAACTGGATAATCTCCATGACAACTGGTACAATATCAATTGATAGAACACAATTGTGTCTATCCATGGTAGTACACAACTACTCAAACTGTGACACATAGTCACAAACAGTGGAATACATCCACCATAGTAGCATATCTCTATTGTATGGAAACACATAGTCTCCATAATAATCATTTGATGTCAACCTGCACAGAAAATATTGTTGAAGATAAAATGAATCATCTGGGCCAATCTTTCACTCAAGTCAGTGAGATATGAAACAATATCTACACTCAAAGTAGAACGATGATATATCTAGACTATTCTTCACAAGCAAGGAAGAATAATTGTCATATCTTCTGAACCTAGACCATTCCCCACCCTGGGCCATTCTTCCTACACTAATCAAAGTGCACCCTAGAGAGAAAGTATAAACCCTAAGGAATGCATGTCCCTAATTGTTGAACTTGGACCATTCCCCACCTTGGGCCATTCCTCCTACACTAATCAAAGTGCACCTTGAAGAGAATGTATAAATCCTAAGGAATGATTGTCTGGACCATTTCCTCTGTTAACCACAAGAGGAAAAGATTGTCTTGTATCAACCTCCAAAATGGACCATCTCTCATGT
>JZKD02S1620775.1:73602-86567 GCA_000966675.3 Picea glauca
ATCTGACTCCTGGTGAGCCACTTGCCCTAGTGAAGAAGATTCCCTACTTTGACCACCCAATAGAATTGGAAGTTATGTTGGTGGGTTCCCTTCGTCTTGGTGCCCATGATCCAATCAATTGTCGCCTATTCATTGCAATCAATATTGAGTTCTATAGGGGCCAAGTGCTCTGGTGCATCCAAAATGTCAAGGAGAGGTGGAAAATTTGGTTGAAGCAGTTCCACATTAAATATCGGGTGAAAGTAAAGGAAAGGGGGAATACTTAATTCAAAATCATTCTCACCCATATCCTTGGTGATGTTGTAAGTCCCATATCGAAGTGGGTGGAGCTTTCGATGGGGTCTTGTGAGGAACTCTTTCTGCAAATGCAACCATACCTTATCTCCCACTTGAAACTTGTATGGTACCGGACGTTGATCGTGGCACAACTTGTACTTGGCATTGAATTTCTATAAAAATATGATGAACTTGTTGTTGGATGTGTTGGATTCACCCAAAAAATTTGGTTTCTCGATAAACCTTGGTCTGAGCATGGGAGGAATCTTCCTGTGCAACTACAATGGGAAGAGTTACATCAAAGAGGACCAATGGTTGAAACCCCAAGCACACCTGAAAAGGGTTGTGGCCAATAGAGCTGTGGAGGGATATGTTGTAGTTGTTTTGAACATAAGGAAGGCTCTCATCCCATGTACATGGATGTTTAGAATTATACATCCTCAAGATATAGATAATCATCTTGTTGAATACCTCTTTTTGGCTGTCAGTTGACCATAGGTTGGACCAAAAAATACTCTGGAACTTACTGTCTCAATCTAAAATAATTATCCGTGGGATCCCAAAAGAACCCAAACACATTAAAAGAAGAGCTTAGTGGTGTCCTCAACTGTGTTGCTCTTCTTGTAGGGTGCCAAAATTGCCATCTTAGAGAATTGATCAACGACCATGAAGACACATTCATTCCCATGCTTGGTTGAAGGAATACCGGACATGTAATCCATGGAGATGGACTCCAAAGGCCTATCTGGAGTAGGCAGTGGGATATATGGCCCCTATTTCTTGATGGCAGGTTTGACAATGGTGTAGGAAGGGTAGAATCTAATGTACTTGTAGACATCTTGTTGAAGCTTCGACCAATAAAAATGATTTTGTTGTACTTCCATTGTGTCTTCCACACCAAAGTATCTTTCCACCCAACTGTAAGGAGATTCCCAACTCATCTTTGTATGCTCGCTTGAAGGAACACATAGATGGATTAGATGGCATAGAATTCCATCCTAGAGATAAAATTATGGAACTAATTTTCCTGCGATCAATGTCTAATAAGTAGCAATAAAGTCAGAGTCACTATTGTATAAGTGTGTCCACTCGGACGTCTCATGCCCACATGAGTTAAGAACTATGGTTAGCGGCAGAACTGAGGGTTGTCTGAGACAGTCCGCGACATGGTTGGTGCTTCTCTTCTTATACTTGATGTTCAAATGGAATTGTTGCAGGTACGTGGACCACTTATGATGATGATCATTCTATAAATTTCCTTGTGTCTACATGAATTGAGGAGGCTCGTGATCAATGTGGATGATCGTTTCCTTCCCCAGAATGTAATTCGTCCATCGTCGACATTCCTACATAATGGAGTGCATCCACTTCTTGTAGGTCCGGTATTCGCAAACAACTTCAGATATTGTTTCACTGTGATAGGCCACCAGATGCCCATGCTGAGTGAGGACTACATCGATAGCATAATATGAAGCATTTGTCTCAATCTCAAATGGTTGTTGTAGGTATGGAAGATTAAGGATAACATTGAGTAGAGGCAGAATTTGAAATCCTAGAATGTTTTTTATTGGGATGTGACCCAAAAAAACTTGTCCTTCACTCCACCCTTGGTCACCAAGATAATCGTGGATGAGTTGGATCTTGGATCGATTCACATGCACACCTTTCTCATCCACTCTATATCCCAAATATTGGATTCTCTACATTCCAAAGGAACACTTTTCCAAATAGGCATGTAACTTGTGTTGTCACAGGCAGCCCAAGACCAAATGAATGTCCTTTAAATGTTCCTCCCAAGTTTTTCTAAATATGAGGATGTCATCGAGATATACAACCACAAAGGAGTTATGAATAGACACAATATATCATCCATCATCAACATGAATGTGGCTAGGGAATTAGTCAAGATGAAATGCATGACCAACCACTCAAAGAGACCTTATTTAGACATGAAGGTCGTGTAACATTCCCCCGACCACCCGCAGGCCGGGGAAACACCACTCCAGAGCAACCGCTTATGCTCTAACACCAGTCGGTAACATTCCCAGCTTATACAAGCCGGACCATGCAACTCTAGGGAACGTTTTTGTTCCCTTACTGTGGAACATACGGTAACATACCTAGTAGTCAACTAAGCTATGCTACATAAATTTACTCTTTAAACTGCATGCAACTAAAACATATACATACAACACTCTTGTGGAAGATTTACTTATAAACATAATCAAACAATTACTTTCTATAACATATGACTTTTATACCGAAATAACAGTAACTACAAATATGCAACATTTACAAGGAACTGCCCAAAACATACAGACAATTATAATCACATATATGATAAACTGTAACATAAGCATGTAAATAACAAAACAACAGATCATTTTATCATACAATTGGTACTTATCTTAGAAATATTATCACCAACTGCATACAGAGCGTCCACGAATCTCCCATCCTTAGACTACATTGTTCATCACTCTCAACAGTGAGTCACCCCCAAGCTAGGACTGAACTCCACATAGGGTAAAGGGTTCCTATCCAGGCTAAAGCTCATGGGCAATAGGAAAGACTTCGTCTCAGGTGCTCACTCAACTAACAACCTACAACCTCTCATTCCCCACATGCCTATCCCACCTAAGGAAGTGTGCCCCTTCTCTACTCAACAGTTCCTCGACTGCCCCACTTCCCTTCCAGGGCTTCAGCAACAGGCTGAACCGAAAGTCTTAGAGTGTCATAGCTGCAGTTTAGCACCTTCAGGAATCAATCCTCAACAATTCTCTCGCTCAGAGAATTTCTCAGGGGGTTGACAACCTACTTCTTCAATCCCGCTCCAAGTTAACTAGGTACACCAACCAAAAAAATAAGGGTTATGGGAACATGCTTTGGAATGGTGAAATGGTTGTCTCAAGGATAAAAAAATGCGTGAGTGAATATGGCCATGGAATCCTTGACTGGATAACTGAGTGTGGAAAAGAATCATTGTGAAACTCTCGTGAATAATGATGATGTTGGTGAGAATGATGGTCAAGCTGCTCGTCCCAAAATCCCGTGAAAAACTGACCAAATGAGCTAAGTTCCCCACAATGTGATTGCATGTCCCCAACTTGACACTTGTCATATCGGAAGTTACTTTGGTCCACTTGTCCCCAACTTGACACTTGTCATATCGGAAGTTACTTTGGTCCACTTGTCCCCAACTTTAGAACTTAGGATAAAATAATTATCCATACTTTATGTTTTAGGAAATATTAATATAATATTCCCTTGACTTTGGCCCTCCCTTTCCCTAATTGGTGAAGTTCAGTTCCCCATATCTTTTATCGTGGTCAGTTTGTGTGCATTGATGTATTTTATATTAATCATGAGTCATATACAAAGTAAGCGCATTGGCCTTTGACATCTAGGCATTCCGGCCCAATACCAAAACATAAGCATCCCAACTTATAATAATCGGCTCACCAGCCTATAACACATATCATATACACGAGGTTCGTTGTTCTCCATACTGTGTGTACCTTAGTTACTGCGCGTGATATCCTGGAATGTGCATATTACATCATTTTACTACGTAGTTCATGCACGCACTATGCCACATGACGTGCATTACCAAATGAGGTCAAAAAATAGCTCACCAGCTTAAGTATATTTATATTACATTTACAATTGGGTTCGGCCAAGGGGTATTATAATCTCCTCCCCTTATTTATGCACTATCCTTAGTGCATCATACACCCATATATAATAGAGTTTTCAAAAATATTCAAAAAGATGCTGGTATTCTGTCTGCATTGCATATTCATGCTCCCAAGTAGCATCCTCAGGACCGTACTAGGTCCATTAAACATTTACAAGCCCTATGGCTCGGTTCCGGAGCTGTTTGAATTTCCAATCCAAAATGCGCACCGGATGCACTTGAAAAGCGCCTTCTTGCTCCACCTGAATCACATTCCAGTCAATAACATGATTAGCATCATGTATATATTTCTTTAGCAATGATACATGGAAGACATTATGAACAGACATAGATGCAGGCAATGCAATCATATAAGCAACTGGACCAATCCTCTCTAGGATTTCAAAAGTCCCACAAAATCTCGCTGCCAACTTGGCGCATCTTTTAAATTATGCTTAATTTTTGTCATTTGGTCCTCCATTTCCCTGAGCAACTCTGGCCAAACTACTGTCTTATCAGCTAGATTATCCCAGCTCACTAGAGTATTTCACTATTTTTCGTAAAGTGCTTCAAATGGGCTCATCTTCAATGATGCATGATACCCATTTTTGTACGCGAATTCTACCAAGTGTAGGTAGTCTTCCCATTTCGATGGTTTGTCCATCAAATACATTCTCAGTATATATTCTATCACCATGTTCACCCTCTCTGTCTATCCATCAGACTCAGGATAATAAGCTGTACTAAAGTTCATATTCATTCCAAATCCTTTGAAAAATACTTTCCAGAAATTCGAGGTGAATTTCGGGTCTCCGTCAGACACAATTGTTTTAGGAATCCCGTGCAATTGTGCCACTTCCTTTATGAAAATATCAACAACCTTTGTTGCCTTGTGCATAGTTTTCAGTGGGATAAAATGGGCAGCGTTCATAAGCTTGTCCACCACTACCATGATCGAATCATGCAACTTACCTGTTCTAGGCAATCCCGTAATAAAATACATTGTCACCATTTCCCACTTCCATTCAGGAATGGTTAAAGGTTGCAACAACCCTACTGGGTGCCTATTCTCGGCTTTCACTTTCTGGAATTCCATACATCTAGTGATGTATTCGGCGATCTCTTTCTTCATACTTGGCCAAAAGTAATGGCTCTTGATCGCTGCCATGGTTTTTTGATATCCAGGGTGTCCTGCATAAGGAACATTATGTATTTCATGCAAAATCATCGTTTCAAGTCCTGGACATTTGGAACAAAAATTTTGTTCTTGCGCAAAAGTATTCCATCTAATCCCAACTTATAATTATCCACCTTCTGAAGCATCTTACCCTGCTGTAGCATTGCTACCAATTCTCTGTACTACAGATCTGCATTTGCAGCTTCCAGAAATTTTCTTTTAATATCAATTTGGTACATGTTAATGGTTGTAGCATGTAATTCATGCACCTTCCTGTTGAGTGCATCAACCACTTTATTCTCTTTCCCCTTGATATGCTTTATATCAAAGTCATATTCGCTTAGAAATTTAACCATCTTCTTTGCATAGCGTTTAGATTTGGCTGATCAAATAAATATTTCAGACCATTGTGGCATGTTCTTAGCTCAAACCTCTTCCTCATGAGGTAGTGTCTCCATTTCCTCAAGGCATGCACTATCGCTGCCAACTCCAAATCATGAGTGGCATAGTTCTTTCATGATCCTTCAACTTCCTTGATTTATAACATATGACAAACCCATTTTTACTGAGGACTCCACCAAGTCCTTCATTACATGCATCGGTGCATACGATGAAGTCTTCTTATGGGTCTACGATCCTTAATATTGGAGCATTTGTCAACAATTGTTTCAAGTGTTGGAAACTCTTCTCGCAATCGAGTGTCCACTGAAACTTCACTCCCTTTCTTTGCAAAGACATGATTGGGTGTGCAATCTTTGAGAATCCTTCAATAAATCTTCTATAGTATCCTGCAAGATCCATGAATGATCTCACCTCTGTCACATTATTTGGTGTTGGCCATTCTCTAATGGCCTCTATCTTCTCAGGATCCACTGCTATCCCATCCTTTGAAATGATATGCCCCAAATAATGAATTTGTTTCTGATAAAATGAGCAATTGCTCAATTTGGAATATAATTTGTGCTCCCTTAATACTTGCAACACCATCCTCAAATGATGTTCATTCTCTTCCCCTAACTTAGAATATATAAGAATGTCATCCAAAAAGACAATGAAAAACTTGTCCAAATACTCTCGGAAAACACCATTCATTAAGCACATGAAAACAGTTGGTGCATTTGACAACCCAAATGTTACCATTGTGAACTCATAATGACCATACCTTGTTCTGAAGGCAGTCTTGCTAATATATTCTTATTTAATTCTTACCTGATGGTATCCTGATCTGAGATCTATCTTTGAAAATATCTTTTCATCCTTCAATTTATCAAAGAGGTCATCAATCCTCGATAGAGGATACTTTTTCTTAACAGACACTTTATTCAACTGTCTGAAGTCAATGCACAATCTTAGTGTTCCATATTTATTTCTCACAAATAATACTGGGGCACCCCAAGGTGACACACTTGGACGTATATACCCCTTCTTCATAAGTTCCTCAAGAAGCATTTGCAACTCCTTCAATTCGGGTGTACTCATTCCGTAAGGAGTCTTTGATACTGGCGTTGCTCCAGGCATCAAATTTATAGAGAAATCAATGTCTCTCCTTGGGGGTAGTTTGGGAACCTCCTTGAACACATCTTCAAAATCTTCCAGGAATGCATAATCTTCCAAATTTGGAACCTTATCTCTAGGTGTCTATGCCAAATGAGCTGCAATTATTTGACATCCTTTTCTGTAACACTTCTTCAGCTGCAATGCTGAAATTTCTCTAATGGTTACTGCCCTGGGGATTCCTGTACCTTCAAGATAGTTTCCCTTCCTCATCCAGGCAAGTAAATGATTTTTTGTGACAGTGTAAGAGAGTGTGATGTTGGTCCAACCAATCCATCCCAATTAGACATTCATAGGAACCTAAAAGCAAGATGTTTAAATCTGCCTTGGTGTTCGGTCCATTCATGTCTATGAGGCATGAATTAACCATCTCATTAACTTTTCTTCTGGCTCCTATAGCCAGTTGCACCAACCAAGATCTCCCATGCTTGTTTCTTGGCAATTGTAAACCTTCCACCATCTTAGGGTCTATATAACTATGACTAGCTCCTGAATCAATTAAAATAGCAAGGGTTTGGTTGTTGATCATACCTTCCACTTCAATCATGCGGGACTGATACTCTGCTTGCTTGTTTTCCAGGGCTTCATAAATACTTGGCACATATATGCCCATCTCCTCCACTGTTTCAGCTCATTGTACATTGTGAACAACCCTACGTTTTTCACCTCTATGAGGACAATCTCTGAACCTATGGTCCCCTTTACAACCCCAACATTGCATAGGTGGATGCCTTGGCCCTTGACTCCATGTGTCAATCATTCTAGGTTCTTTAGGCATTTTCTATCCTTGTGGATTATTTCTAAAGAATGGTGGCTTAGCTCCCTTCTTCCTCTGATCCATATTGAATTTCTTATTGTCTTCCCAAGCCTTTTGGAAATATGCCCTTGCTTTCTGCTAGGAATTTATCTCTCCTTATGGTCTTTTCTAATGTCTTGGGACCATCATACTATATTTTTTCGCTGATGAATGATGGAAATCCACTAAAATACCTTTGAATTTTGACTGTCTCATCCTTGATGAAAGAGACATACTTCAACAGTTCAAGAAACCTTATCTCATATTCATCTATGGTCATACTTCCAAGCTTGTGTTCAAAGAACTCTTTCATTTTCTTGTCATAGTATCTCTTATTCAAGTACTTATTCTCAAAATACTTCTTGAATTCCCTCCAAGTAACACTTTTCTCTACAATGTGTTGCACCTACACAAGTTGATCCCACCACATGGAGGCCTTTCCTTTGACTTGATAGATAGCGATTCTACCTTCTGCATGAGAAGAATAATTGTGCAATTGAAAATACTTTCTCATGCCTAGAAACCATGTTTCTGCATCTCCATCCTTCTTGTGCTCACCATCAAATGTAGGAGGTTTGATTTTGTTCATTTCTTCTCTCAGCTCATCCACCCCCGATATATTATACCTTCTCACAGGGGATAGACTTGAGTTGTTTCCTGCTCTCTTATTGGAATGACTTTGTGAATGAATGGTGATGTCTACTAACACTTTTTTCTTTTCTTTTCTCCTCTGAAGGTTTGTCACTCCTAGATTTACTTGAGCCACTCTCCTTAACCAATTTCTTTTCTATTATGTTCAAACCCTCCAATAGCTTTATGTTGAATTCATCTTGTTTCTCTTTGGCTTTCATAAGCCTTTCATTATCATCTTTATGGCTTTGGGCATCCTTATGCAATTTCTTAATGGTCTCAGCCATATTCATATCTTCATTCCTTTCTTCTCCATGTTCATTGGAGTTTGTTCCTTCCATGCCCAAATGGACATCCACCCTTCTGCTCTCATCTTGCTGACTGTAATTCCCCTATGCTTCTTCCATTCCTATGGACCCCGCACTGGTCTAATCTGATCGAGTTGTGGTTAATTTTGCAAAATGTGCAACCATCGAAACTTATCAGGCTAACAATTCAACAATTCATGAGAATATGCACCATTTTGGTTCAATATACATATTAGAATTATCTCTCCCGATTTCCTGGTGTTATCACCATGATAATTCTAGATAAGACCCAAGTCTCGAAAACATAGATGCGTAGTTCCTTCAGAGATACACTTGTGCAAGAAGGTGGTTTTCTGAAACCACTTTCACCAAGATGCGGTATCACGTGTCTCAACATGTCAAATCCACCACTCGTGGAGTGGGCGACGACTAATTAGATCACCCTACTTCACTCGTTCGGTACTTCGTAGCCATGTGACACAAATTGAATGCCGCCAAGTAATGAACTCAAAAGTTAATCATTTGAAATGGATTGGCCGAGCAGGGCAACCCAATGCTCTTGTACGTAATCCGTCTGCGCTTCATAAATGTAATTCTATAATTACCACTCCCCAAGTATGAAGGTATCTGCGTATCCATAACCAAAGTAATCTCCAAACTGTTCGAATTTCTGCTCTCTGTAAAAAAAAACATTTCGGTATCCAAAACCTGAGGTACATGGACAAGGCTAAATCGAGTGAGACTAGTTATTCGGGCAACATGTTAAACTTTCCTGCAAATAAGGAGGAAAGGGTCCTTGCTCACATTCTAGAAACTAAGCTCCACATAGAGCCGACTATAGACTCGCGGTTGGAAGTCAAGTTGAATCCCACTATGAAGGATTTAGTCAACAACAGGCTAGCCGTTAAGAAGAAAAGGAGCAAGCGACAGAAGAAGTAGGAATCTACGGCTGAAGAGACCGAAAGTGTTGGAGAGAATCAACTGGTCTGGTTATATTCTTCTTTAAAGGTGGAGATTGCTAAGCTGAAGTAAGTCTTGAACTAAAATTAAGCATGTTTCAGTGAATTTTGAATAGCCGGTAGCGGAGGTAAGGAGCACCAAAGATGATAGGCTTGTTCTTTAAATGACCCTTTTCACAACAGGCTAACTGTTGTCATCATCCTTTTGTAATTTGGTGATTAATATGATTATTTAAATACAGGAACGGATTTTAGATCGTTTTATTACAATTTCTATCTGGTGGTGTTATAAATCTTGTTTTCCTTTATAATAAGTTTTTGTTGTAATCTTATATTTTATTTTCATCTGTCTGAATCAGAGGAAAATAAAACTCGGAATTCTTTTTAATTAATGCTTCGATGTGGTTGTGTGTTTCTTTTTCTTTTATTATTATTATGCAATTTAAACTCAGACTCACCGCCTTCCAAGCGACTTCACGCGCACTAAAATTTGACCTGTTCATTTATATTTATCGTGCATAGCAATATCACAAGGTGAAACACCTTTCCATGCACCTATATCTACTGTGCATTTCTTCTTCCTCGCACCAACAACTTACGCGCACTACTCTTGTGTTGTGCGCCAATATCCACTGCGCACAGTTTTGGTACTATGCACTGATATTCCATATGCATTTTGTCATATGCATGCACCATGTCAAGTTCAACATATTCCAATGCGCCCAATTATCTACGCACACTACTGAATATAATGTCGTGAAACAAATTTATACTCATACTTATGCGCGTACCAACAAAACTCCTCTATGTTAAGCAATACTTGTGCACCCTATGTGCACATTACTATGTGCATGCTCACCATGCAAGGCTAAATTTAGTGTGTGCATCTATACATAATAATTTTTCTGCGTGGCGCCACAATTTACTGTGCACACTGGCACGCCAACGTTTTCCCACACAGTGCCAAAATTTACCACGCGTGCCAACACGCCAACCCTTTCCATGGACACTCTGTGACTCAAATTTTGGTCACTTCGAAGTTACTCTTCTATGAATATTCGCTTCAACTGAACCCATCTGGCCCCTCCAAGCTTAGTGTTGAATTGAAGCTCTTATACCAATTTGTAACATTCCCTCGACCACCCATAAGCGAGGGAAACACCACTCCAGAGAAACCGCTCATGATCTAACACCAGTCGGTAACATTCCCAGCTTATACATTCCGGACCATGCTATTCTAGGGAATACTTTTGTTTCCTTATTGTGGAACATACGGTAACATACCCAGTAGTCAACTGAGCTATGCTACATAAATTTACTCTTTAAACTGCATGCAAATAAAACATATACATACAACACTCTTGCAGAATCTTTACTTATAAACACAATCAAAAAATTACTTTCTGTAACATACTACTTTTATACTGAAATAATGGTAACTACAGATATGCATCATTTACAAGGAACTACCCAAAACATACAGGAAATTATAATCACATATATGATAAATTGTAACATATGCATGTAAATATCAAAACAACATATCATTTTATCATACAATTGGTACTTATCTTAGAAATATTGTCACCAACTGTGTACAGACCGTCCATGAACCTCCCAGCCTTAGACTACACTATTCATCACTCTCAACAGTGAGTCACCCCCGAGCTAGGACTGAACTCCATCCAGGGTAAATGGTTCCTATCCAGGCTAAGGCTCATGGGCAAAAGGAAAGACTTTGTCTCAGGTGCTCACTCAACTAACAGCCTATAGCCTCTCATTCTCCTCATTCTTGTACCACCCAAGAAAGTGTGTTCCTTCTCTGCTCAAGAGTCCCTCGGCTGCCCCACTTCCCTTCCAGAGCTTCAGCAACAGGCTAGACCGGAAGTCTCAAAGCACCGTAGCTATTGTTTATCACCTTCGGGAATCAATCCTCAACAATTCTCTCGCTCAGAGAATTTATCACAGGCCTGACAACTCGCTTCTTCAATCCCGCTTCACACTAACCAGGTACACCAACCAAAAAAACAAGGGTTATGGGAATAGGCTCTGGAATGGTGAAATGGTTGTCTCAAGGATAACGAAATGCATCAGTGAATATGGTCATGGAATCCTTGACTGGATAACTGAGTGTGGAAAATAATCACTGTGAAACTCTCGTGAATAATGATGATGGTGGTGAGAATGATGGTCAAGCTGCTCGTCCAAAAATCCCTTGAAAAAATGACCAAATGAGCTAAGTTCCCCATGATATGAATGCATGTCCCCAACTTGACACTTGTCATATCGGAAGTTACTTTGGTCCATTTGTCCCCAACTTTAGAACTTAGGATAAAATAATTATTCATACTTTATGTTTTAGGAAATATTAGTATAATATTCCCTTGACTTTGTCCCTCCCTTTCCCTTATTGATGAAGTTCAGTCCCCCATCTCTTTTATCGTGTTCAGTCTGCGGGCAACGATGTATTTTATATTAATCATGAGTCATGTACAAAGTAGGCGCATTGGCCTTTGACATATAGGCATTCCGGCCCAATACCAAAACATAAGCATCCCAGCTTATAATAACCAGCTCACCAGCCTATAACACATATCATATACATGAGACTCATTGTCCTCCATATTGTGCACACCTTAGTTACTACGCACAATATCCTAGAATGTGCATATTACATCATTTTACCGTGCAGTTCATGTGTGCACTATGCCACATGACGTGCATTACCAAATGAGGTCAAAAAATAGCTCACCAGCTTAAGTATATTTATATTACATTTACAATTGGGTTTGGCCGAGGGGTATTACAGGTTGTCTTCCATACATAAGTTTGCTCAATCGACACCTAGTGGTAGCATAACATCATATCAATCTTACTGAAAAATTCAGCTCCCTTGAGGTGATTGAGAAGACCATCAATCTAAGAGATTGGTTATTAGTTCTTAACTATGATCTTGTTCATGTCTCTTTAATCAATAAAAAATTTCCACATCCCATCCTTCTATACCAAAACAATTGGGATCCTGCAAGGTCAGTATCTCGGTCTAACTTCAAAATTAGTTCTTGGATCTAGCGTTTGATTTCTTCATTCTCCATAATAAAACGCCTGTGTATAAGTGTTATAACCCTAAAATGCACTATACAGGTTTACCTGGCATCAGGCCAACTCATGCCTCTTCCTAGCCAAAACCATGCTGAGCAAATCCTCAAAAAACCACTTAAAACAAGCAACCCGCGCCCTAACTGCTCACTGGGCGCGGGCATTCGCTTGTTGTCCTTATACTGCACGCGGGTACCCGCAGGCTAACCCAAAACAGCCCGCGGGTACCTAACAAAGAAAAAAATCAAGAAAGTTTCCGCCGGGACACCAGGCTTTTTGTCAGTTAACTGAGCCATGCATGACCGAGAGTTCGCCAAGAACCCTAGCTCCTTCTAGCCTATAAAAGGAGGGTTAGGGGTACTATTCAAAGGGGGAAAAAAATTATTGCAAAGAAACTCTGCCAAATTGCCAAGCCAGCTTTGTCCCAACCCTTTAGCCTTGCCTCAAGCTTTAGGAGAAACTCAAGAAGCAGCAGTTGAAGGACAAAGAA
>JZKD02S1620775.1:86577-101166 GCA_000966675.3 Picea glauca
ACTGTTCACGGCTACTCTTTATTTGACATGGATCTACAGTGTATTTGATTGGTAGCCATGCGTTCTATTATATCCCAAGCATGGGTATGCCCGCCTCGGTGTGACATTTGATATTTTTGCAGGCGGCACTTCCCGATTTCTGATTCCTGGGCTCACGTATTCAGCATATCAGTACAGATTGGTAAAGAATTGGTAATGTATTTCGGCCATCAGATGCTCTTCTGACCTCACACATTAGGGGGCATCTGTTATAACCCTAAAATGCACTATACAGGTTCACCTGGCATCAGGCCAACTCATGCCTCTTCCTAGCCAAAACCATGCTGAGAAAATCCTCAAAAAACCACTTAAAACAAGCAACCCACGCCCTAACTGCTCACTGGGCGCGGGCATCCACTTGTTGTCCTTATACTGCACGCGGGTACCCGCAGGCTAACCCAAAACTGCCCGCGGGTACCTAACAAAGCAAAAACTCAGGAAAGTTTCTGCCGGGACACAAGGCTTTTTGTCAGTTAACTGAGCCATGCATGGCCGAGAGTTCGCCAAGAACCCTAGCTCCTTCTAGCCTATAAAAGGAGGGTTAGGGATACTATTCAAAGGGGGAAAAAAATTATTGTAAAGAAACTCTGCCAAATTTCCAAGCCAGCTTTGTCCCAACCCTTTAGCCTTGCCTCAAGCTTTAGGAGAAACTCAAGAAGCAGCAGTTGAAGGACAAAGAAGAAGAGGAAGAGCCCAGGATCAGGATCGTGGAACGGTGACCGGCCTCAGAAATCATTGTAAGTTGGTTCATATTGAAGCTAATAAAAAGATACTTTTCCCGTCCCGAATACATGAGTCTCATCTATGTTATTTGATTCGTGTTTTTATCTCTAACCTTAGAATAGATCAGTAGCATGCATGCATAATCTTATCGTGATTGCAGGGAAGCTTTTGGAAGGAGCTGCAACAAGGGGATAAGAAATTCAACGGAGGATCTACTTCAGCCGTCCGGAAAAAGGTTGGTTCATTCTTCTCTTGTGTGCATGTGAAAATCTGGGTTTTAGATTCGGGTAGAAGGTTAAAAGTTAAGTCTTGAGGGTCATGATCTACGTATAAGCTTAGAGCCCTAGCTTATTAGTCCGTAGGGTAAAATACCCAACAACAATAAGGTCATTAGGCAGAGGATTACCTTGTGTCAAATAAATTGAGTGCTTTACCTGACAGCACAAAGCAAGGAAAAGATGTCTTTGTGCTCTTCTACTATCTTTTCCACCTGCTACTACTATGTAGAGAGACCTTGTGCAACGCTTTTGGCAGTTGTAGTGACCTTTCGTTCACCTTCCAATTGGACCATAAACATGAAAAATCTCTCAATCTGAGACACCACCTTTTTATGTTTCTTCATGAGATCAAAGAGATTGTAGAAGTTGGGACTACCTTACCCTATAGGGTTGAACTCCCAAAGAAATAATGACACTATGGGGCCTATATTCATAAACAACATGACACTTCCACATAAATGGTTGTCCTAAAATAACATCAAAAAATTCAAAGGGGAAACATCACACGACCTCATCTTTGAAGGGTTTGATGCCATAGTGCAGGAGACATTGTTGGCTGACGTCAATGCCTCATCCCTAGCTGAGACAAATGGTGGTGTATGGCTAAGGATGTGATGCCATGGTTATTTTCAACATCTTGATGATATCTACTGAGATTAGGTTCTTATAGATACTGTTTTCAACAATGAAATGGGGGGGGGGTCCCCTTCGCTCACATATGTAAGTGGAAGAGGTGCTCCCCTTCTTCAGGCTCCTTTGGTTCCTTCGACTGGAATTTTGTGGTAGTGATGGTAAAACTAGGTTATGTTCAGAGTCTAATTTGACATCTGACTCTGAGCCGTTCGTCTCAGAGAACAATGATTTTTTGGAGAAACATTCATCAATGTTGTGACGAGCGATTTTATCAAACTCACACAACTTTCCAGTGTCCTTCTTTGACTTATGGATACCCTTGTTTTCTTATGGCTTGGACTATTTTTCTTGGGGCTGACCATCCTCACTCTTTCCTTTGATCTGGGAGTTAGGGCCACCTTTACCGTTCTTATGTTGTGATGGGTTTGTAGAACTGAAGTCCTGCTTATTCTTTTGTTTGAAATTTTGGTCGAACTTGACAACATATCGGTAAGCAGCTCCTAGTGAGGAGATGTATATTAACTCCATATCTATTTGGATGTACCTATGTAGGACACTACAGTACTTCAAGACCAGGTGCCACTCAGAGTCTTTAATACCTAGCTTTGTGTGCAAGGTATTGAAGATGTTGGTGTACTCCAACACCGTCTGGTCTCTCTCATGATGCAATTTTTTCCATCTCGTGTACTAGTCATTGTAGTTTCCAATTGGATAGTATTTATCCTTGAGGGCATCAAAAAAATCCACCCAAGTAGATTCTGGACCAAAAATTGCAGACTCATCTTCGACATGTTGATCACAAGAAGTTTCCCACCAATCTCTAACACGGGGAAGGGATTTAAGGAGCACAATGGTGATATTTCCACTGTTAGAAGTTTTTTGGACAGAGAAATAATCCTCTAGACGACTTGACCATTTTTCCAAAGAATTGATGTTTATATGGACTTCAAATAAAGGAATATCAAAGTTAACTTGTACCTTGAAGGGCGTCGCAATTGCAACACCCCATTTTTACCAAGACTATAATTATGTTTAAGATTTCATGTATTGTGATTTATGAAGCATGTATTGTGTTTATGATTAATGAAAACACTAGAAAACTGACTGAGAAGGAAGCCTTGCAGTATTGGCCATGATACAACAAGAGATAATGGTAAGGTGGAGCTGGGATGTTTTAATGAATAAATTAGAAATATCGCTAGAAATCCAACATACACTTACAAAACTTAAATTCATAACCTCTCCAACTTACCTGGATTGTCTTGACCCATGGAACATGTTTATGGTGATCAAGTTGGGTGGTTGAACAATTATAATTGTTGTCTAAATTGGTACTTGGAAGATTGAAGGGTTGGCTGAAGCGTCAGCCATGACTATGTCATATTTTCCCCTTTGATTCGAGAGCCTGGCACAAAGGGATTACTTTTGACATAATTCATCAAGGATCTCGAGGGTAAGGAGAACATTCCAACAGTGAAGAAGGAATGAGGAAGAAGAGGAAAAAGGTAGTGTTAGCAGTATATATTTCTCTTGACTGCAAAAGAGAATGCCTAACACATCTTGATTTGATTATATGGTTGTGATCCAGCTGGATGTTGGTGGCCACCCACCTATTCCAACTCGCTCATCTTGATATTTTTCAGTTCAACACGTTTCTCTGTAATGATGAAATTTCTTTGTAATTGTGGGTTCTTCACTTTTGGGGTTGTCTTGAATACATACACAACATCCAGGTGGATATTGTGGCCTCCCACATATTCCAACTGGCTTATTTTGACAATTTTTATGTTAGTACATCTTTTTGTACTTTTGGAGCCGTTTTAAGGCCCTACACAACATTTTTTGGGATTTCTATAGTGAAAATGTATCTTTAGTCAAAGTTGAATGACATACTGTGTATTTCTCAGAAATACCTTTCCAACAGGATATCACACGCCTAAAATAGAGATTGTATGCATAAGTTACGACCTCGAGAAGTTGAGTTACAAACTTACCCATCAGGGCCCACATAACTTTTGGCGTTTCATCTCGTAGGGTTAGGTTTTTAGATGTCTAGGTTTTTGGAATTCATGATTAATGTTAAAAAGGAATCTGGAGCCTCATTGTAATTATTCTGCTCAGACAAATGCACGTAGTCTTCGAATCTCTTCTCAAATATAACTACCACCATTCAAGCAAGTTGTTTTCAGTTCTGCAGTTTTACAATTTCAACCTATTTTCCTTATCCAATAGAAGTTATTATTCACTAGATATATTTTTTTGTTCTTTGTATCTCTGTGTTATTGTATTCAACATGTTATTCATTTCATTCCTCTCATAAATATGGATCAGTGGTATCAGAGCGATCTTCTCGTGATTTGTTTGTCTTTTGTTCATGTCCCCAACAAGATCTACGTACAAGAAGTTGGGACTCGAACTAGTCAAGCCTTTGCAATATCGGTCATGTCAAGCCCGAAAACAATTCATGGGGGACAAAAATAAGGATGATGGAGTAGGAGATCCTTTTAAACTTTTTCTCGAGGAATCCCTTTCACGACAAAGGAACGAAATGATGGACAACTTTGCACATATCCTTCGACGATTGCCCACATGCGACACATCTTCATCAAGTGGGCACTCAAACCCCTTTAAGGTAAAAGTCAATTTTTATATTACATTATTGGAAGGCTATATAGATGCAGATGCGGTAGATAAATGGTTGAATCTGTGTGAAGGGAATTTTTCAGTCCACAATTTTCCCGACACAGAAAAGATTACTTTTGCACTCCTCAAGGCCACCCCCCATGTTAAGCACTGGTGGGATACCTACTATGAGAAAAGGGCCACATAGGAATCTAAAATATTTGTGGTCTCCCCCACATGGTATTCCTTAAGGGATTCCATTAAAGAATAGTACTACCATTTTGGAAGATACGAGGACCAGTACACAAGATGGACCACGCTACATCAGGAAAGGTACCAGGCAGTACTAAATATCACAATTATTTTCCATACCATGCGCACCAAATTGAGTATCAAACACTATGAATGGAATTTGGTGCTTAAATATCACAATTTTCTACATAGATACATCCAAACAGAAATGGAGTTTATGGACATCACATCATTAGGTTCGGCTAATAGATATGATATCAAGATCGAACAAAAAAATAAGCAGAAGAGGCGAGAGTTTGGATCTTCAAGTTCCTCGCAGTTGAAACAGGGAAAATCTGGCCCCAACCCACAAAACAAGGGACAAAGAAAATATGTCTACTCTCAGGAAATCTAGTCCAAGTGGCAACCCAAGAAAGGTAATGTGAAGTCAAAGAAGGAAAGAGGGAAGTGGTGTTAATTACATAAAATCCCTTGGCACAACACCGAAGAATGTCACTCCAAGTAGTCACTGGTGGTCGAGCTGAGAGCCTCTGATTCAGAGGAAGATTCTGAACCTGAATCAAATCTATATAGAGGGAAGAAGATTATCGATTTTGAACCCAATTCCACTATCGCTACCACCAAAGTCCAACCGAGTGAACCAGAAGAATGAGAAGAAGGGGAACGTCTCTTTCACTCACAGATGTGGGTAAAGGGTGCTCCACTTCATTTCATTGTTGATAGCAGAACTCATAAGAACCTAATCTCAGTAGAGGTCATCAAGCATCTAGACCTATCGATGACACCACACGCACAACCCTACACCATCGGCTAGCTCTGCCAAGGAAGAGATCTCAGTGTCAGCCAACAATGTCATCTATCCTATGACATCAAGCCTTTCAAAGATGAGGTATTGTGTGATATTTCTCCCCTTGAAGTTTGTGATGTTCTTTTAGGCCAACCATATTTTTGGAAGTGACATGTTTTGTATGATTCTAGACCCCGCAGTTTTATTATTACTTTGGGTAGACAATTGTACAGGATACCAGAGATAGCGTCGCCTACCGCTATTTCTTTAATCTTTGTTAAGTAATGCAGTAAGGTCATTTCACAGACTGAGAAGTTTGTCTTCTTTGTGATCCATGCTCGTAGAGAAAATAAGGTCATCTCCACCTTCGTGACCTCTACATAGAGCCTCTCTTTGCAATAGAAGAAAGTGGATAGTATCGTGGAAGAGTAAATAGACATCTTCCCCTCATCCACTAAGGTATCGATGCACTGTTAGGTCAAGCATCCAATTGACCTAACCCTCGATCCACATCTATCCAATCGATCAGTCTATCATCGCTCATTGATGGAGAATGACAAAATCAAGTGCCAGATCCAAGAGATGCTTCAAAAGGGGCACATTTGACCCATCTCCTCCCCTTGCAGGAGCCTGATTGTATTGGTGCAGAAGAAATATGGGACCTGGCGCCTCTACATTTATTACAAATCATTATACAAAATCATAGTCAGGAACCGATACCCAATTCCCCGCATTGATGACCTTCTTGACCAACTCAAGGGGGAAATGTTCTTCAGCGAGATTGACCTGAAGTTTGGCTACCACCAGGTTCGCATAGAATCGAATTATGTATGGAAGACAACTTTCAAATCTAAAGAAGGTCTCTTCAAATGGTTGGTCATGCCCTTTGGTTTAAAAAATGCACCAGCCAATTTCATGAGGTTGATGGATGATGTATTGAGGCCCTTTACCAAATTTTTTGTTATGTTATATCTGGATGACTTCCTCATCTTTAGAATAACTTGGGAGGAACACGTGCAGCATATTCAATAGTTTTTGAGCACTCTGTGGCAGCACAAGCTATATTCAAACTTGGAAAAATGCTCCTTTGGCATGAACAAGGTCCAATACTTGGGCTACATTATTCATGAGCATGGGGTACATGTGGATCTAACTAATATTCAATTCATTTGTGATTGGCCAGCCCCAACCACACTAATCGAGCTTCGAATATTTTTGGGACTTGCCAACTTCTACTATGAGTTCATGTTGGGATTCTCCCATATTGCATGGGCCCTCAGCTAAGTGACCAAGGGTGGTGGCAAGGTAAATTTAGCATGGGGGAAGGAACAAAAACGGGAATTTGATGATCTAAAGCATCGCTTGTGCTCAACTCGAATACTCTCCTTACCCGATCTATAAGAACCATTCTAGATTGAGATTGATACCTCCGACTATGATATAGGCGTAGTTCTCACTCAACATGGTCATCTAATGGCATACCATAGTGAGACACTCTTAGATACCATATGGAAATACCCCATCTATGAAAAGGAAATGTATTCCATTTTTCAAGCCTGCCACCAATGGAAACATTACATTCTAGGAAAGGAGACAATCATCCATATTGATCACAAGCCTCTGCAGTTCATACAAACACAAGGGAAATTGCAGAATGGTTTCCATCAAAAGTGGTCCACATACTTGGAGCAGTTCCATCTCAACATCAAGTATAGAGCAAGGAGCACAAATCGTGTCACTAATTGCCTCAGTCAACCTCTTGTTCATGCACTCACCACAGTGCTCCATTCCTGTGGGCATGAGACATCTCAGTGGACCCAACTTTATCAGTGTGACCCTGACTTCACCACCACCTACCAACTCTTGGGTATAGGTGTGAATGTCACATATTTTCACATTCAGGATGGACTGTTATTCCATCTAGGCCAACTTTGTGTTCCATCAAGCAAGCGTGAAAAAATGATTTGGGAAGCTCATTACAGTTGGATGGAAAGACATTTTGGTGTGGACAAAAATGTGGTTGTTCTACAGAATCATTTTTATTGGCCAAAACGTCGACAAGATGTTAGAAAGAATATCAGATCTTCCACTCCCTGCACCATTGCCAAGCCAGCCATCAAGAAGTAAGGCTTATACACCCCTCTTCCTGCCCCTAAGAGGCCTTGGGAATCCATCTCGATGGATTACATTTCTAGATTTTCATCCAGCAAGCATGAATATGATTGTGTCTTTATGGTGGTTGATCAGTTTTCAAATATGGGCATTCTCACAACCTGCAATAAGAGCATCACATCGGCAAGCATTGCCAAGATCTTCTTCGAATGGGTGTGGGTCCATTTTGAGATACCATAGACCATCATCTCAGATTGGGAGAACATGTTCCTCAACACATTTTGGTCGATCCTCTGGTCATTGTTGGACACCAATCTCACTAAATCCACTGCCTTCCACCCCCAAACTAATGGCCAAACTGAGGTCGTCAATCCGATGATTGTGCACATCCTATGCATGTATAACTTTAAGCATCCACGTACATGGGATGAGAGTCTTCCCTATGTTCAACAAAACTACAACAAGGCTCTCCATAACTCCACCAACCATAGCCCATTTCAGGTGGGGATGGGATTCCAACCCTTGGGTCCCATTGATGTTGCACTACTGCTTGTAACCACACATGAATAATTTTCCCATGTTCATTAGGAGGCCGACAAAGCCACCGGATTCATTGAGTGGATTCAATGCATCTGCCGATAGGTTCATGATATTTTGCAGAAAGCCAATGCTAAGTACAAGCAACACCATGATCAACATCGGGTATCGCACAAGTTTTAGGTGGGAGACAATGTCTAGTTATATTTGCAGAAAAAAGAATCTTAAAAGGCCCCATCATAATATCCATCCACTTTGCTATGGGCCTTACACCATCACCAAGGATGTGGGTGACAATGCTTTTGAGATCAACATTCCCCCCTTCCTTGGCTTGTACCTAATGTTCAATGTGGACCTCCTTCGACCATAATTTCCACTATTATTGGACACCTCGGAGATCGTCAAAAAATTGACACCAACATAACTCAAACTTGACTGCATGGAACAAGCATCCATATGAATGTGCATAGCCATCACATCTCTTATCAAAGATAGCTACCACAATTCAAGCAAGTTGTTTTTAGTTCTGCAGTTTTACAGTTTTAGCCTATTTTCCTTATACAATAGAAGTTATTTTTCACTGGATATCTATTTTTGTTCTATGCATCTCTGTGTTATTGTATTCAACCTAAAATTCATTTCGTTCCGCTCATAAATCTGGATTAGGTTGGGAATGGGTGGTTCAAAGTTTAGAGAAGAATATGGGGAAAAACTGGAATACTAATAGATTAGTGATCAAACCATTGGGCAATGGAGTCATTGTTAACATCCTGTGGATCAAAGTAAATTAAGATGAATATCATATAAGATAATTTGACATTATGGAAGGTGAAACAATAAGAAAACAAACATGAATTTCAATGAGATATATGCTAGATCATCTTGCACATTCATGAGATGGAATATCCACTAAACAAAAATGCTTTATGAACAATGAATAATAATACTTGAACATATCACACAAATGATAGGGAAATACAATGAGGCTTCATTTCATAATGATAGATCATTAATGGACACCTATTGATGCTCAATAACTATAATTTATTCAAGCAAGAAGATAAAGTGAAATGATAAACAGAGGATATACAAATTGAGAATAAAGCTCTCATGAATCTCTTGATAACAAGAAATGACAAAGACATCTACCCTTGAGCTTACAATAATGCACACACAGTATTGCCATGACTCTCCTCTCACTCCTCTAGAATTGAACCCCTCTTTCCCTTCATCTATATCTTCTACTTTTATAATCTTCAAATGTTGTTTCAGTTGCTTGGAAATATAGATTTGAATGTTAATTTGTTGCATGGGAATCCTTGATTTTCTTTGAACAAATCTAAAACTGATCTTGAAGATAAGGAAGTTTGAAGAAGACTCAATACTTCTTTGCATAGCTAGCTCAAATGATAAAGAGGAGGATAGATCTAATATTTAGGTCGAATTGATGAGGTGGATGCTCCATTGACTGAGCATTGTTTTTAGGAAACCGAATTTGGCGAAATCTAGAAAAATCCATTTCAAAAATCCACACGTAGTTCCTAAACCGATGCTTATTTTGGGAAATGGCTTTTGAGGCACCTAATTGGGCCCATTCGGGCAAAAACCCATGTTTTATATTTTTGCGACATCTCCAAGGTTGAGGTATTTCAACATAATTTTACCAATTTCACAGAGATAATATAAAGGATTCTCCATTGAGAAGTGGGCCCGGAGATGTAGTCCATATTTGGGATGAACTTCATTATCAAGTATTATGAAATTGTTTCTTCTTTTTATTTCTCCATGTGTATGATTTCTTCATGTATTTTGTACATATGCTTTGTTCATTCTCTTTAATGCAATTCATGTTATAGTCACCGAATAAAAGATCCTGGATCAAGACAATTGGATGATTCCCAAAAATCTCTTGTAAAGTACTTAAAGAAGGTAGTTTTAGATCGACACTTCCCCAAGCTACCCAGTACTGCTATAGGCACATAGGGAGGTATTCCTTCAGCCACTGGTAGTACTAGTATCTTTGTAAAACCTGATAACATGCAAGAAGAAACCTGGAATTAGTAAGTTTGCAATTCAAGTAAAATTATACCTTAAATGATCAATCCCATAATTGATTTTAATTAGATGATAGATATTAACATTAATCCTAGGAAAAAGAGAAGATATTTGCAAAGTTGTTCTTTAGCAAGCCTATGTTCTAACATGTTGAACAAACATGAGCTAATGTAGAAACATAACACTATCATAGTGATTCAAGTATCCATTTTCTATTCATTTAGATAGGTCTTACATGCTTCTTCATGAGGGTTAAGAATCATGTATTTTCCCATAGTTTTCATTTAAATACGACATTCATTCCTGAACTAGTTCCTTAGGAACATAAAAAGTAACGTGAATTTCATTTTAGCAATAAAATTTTTTCCTGATGATACTTGTTGGTTGTCGATCTTTAGTCACATTCATAGGATAAATAAAAACCTATTTCAAAATTCCCAATAACTCCATTTACCATTATATTCATCTCCCTAGACGTTAATGATAATAATGAAGGTTATTTGTGTGTTTATCTTCAATGTCCTAAGAGGTCAGAGGGACCTTTTAATGATATGGAGGGATTTAAGACATTCTAACTTGTGATAGTTGATGATTTTGTGCTTGGAATTGTTAACCCCCCATGCCTACGAGTAACTTGAGGAGATCATATGTTGAGGCCCACAATGGCGAACATGATCTACACCATTATCATGATGATCAACATGTCCACAGATGGCATCCTAGTAGCCCCCCTAATTTTCCTCCCAATTGCATCAACCAAGGCTCATCACATTCAAGCAACTCATTATATGGGGCATGGTAAGTCATGGTATGGTTTATTCCTTTCTTCATGCTAGGTGTTGTGTTTAATTTATGGGGAATGTGGAAAAGGATCATTGGTTGAAGTTGGATAGTGGATCTCTTGCTTGAGAAATTTTCGCGGTTTCCTTGTTTCACCTTAGTGGTCAGCTTCTGTGACCTAGTCCCATGTTTTCACTACCTAGGGAAAAGGGGTAATACTGGGGACCTCCCAAGGGTAATGTTCCTCTCTTGAACATACTTAATTCTTTCCATCATGAATCCTTTCAAATATCGTAAACTTCGACTATGGCCCATACTCTCATGAGAAGGAGCTAACGACCCAAAGGTAGAATGAAACTGCTATAAAAGAATAAGACAATGATGCTAAAAAGAAAGTTAACATAGCAAATTAGGACCACCAAAAGTTGGTCCAACTTGAGCTCTACTCATTCATTGCTTACCTTGGTCCCAAAAAAAACGTAATGCTAAATATTGGAAACACATAAAAGGGGACCCTCAAATTGGCAAATTATAAATGAAAGCATGGATTATAAATATGGATAATGAAGGGGTTTGGAAAAATTTGGCATGAAAATATTGGGTAACTCAAGATAAAGTGCATCCTAAACAAAAGCACTGATAGAGATGGGCACCATAAGTCATGAAGGAAGCCCTAAACCATAACATCTTCACACTTACTCTTGGTGGGTTTTTACTTTCCCTTGTCACTCTCGGGACCTATCCCTCTACCTAGGTTATTTATTTCTTGTCTAGGTGTCACAAATAATAGGGTTGGATGAAGTCCTTCCCATACCTAAACTCGGTAACCCTTACAAGGTCTTGGGATTGGGTAATACTTGAAGGGGATACTGGGGTTAATTGCTTACATGGCTTCCATATTAGACATCAACTTAATTTGCATAGTTTAAAGACTAATGTGTCTTATGAACATTCCTTTAATTTTTATTATATTCTTCTTTATTTTGAATGGCCCTAACATGGTTCTTTAAGGGACATCTTAGGATGGGCCCATGATGTTATGCCTTATTGCGGGAATTTGGAATGTGTGATGGAGAGCAGTGAGTCATATAATGAATCAACACCCTCACATAGTGTCTCTCACATCCTTGGAACCTTGGACGATGGACATATGGCTTGGTCTTTGAGCAGGTTGGTCATACGCCACATACATGGGAAGAAATCCCACAAGATGGGTTGCGCACCTAGAACCATTGAGAACAAAGGATAGAGGAAATTTCCTTTGGAGGAATCTTGGCATCATTGGAGGATGATGTTTCACCCCTCATGTGCTTGGACATGGCCTTTGGAGGCCTATGATGTCACCCTTTAGCCCTTGACATCACCTTGGAGGCTAGGGTTTGATGTATGGTGTGGTTCTAGAGGTGGTTTGACTTGAGGAGACACATCGCCTTTGGAGGTCCAATGGTCCACTCCTTGAAGCTTGGCATCACCTTTTGAGCACTATGTCACCCTTCTAGGGCATGACATCACCATTTTTAGGGTTTTAATTTATGTATTTTTAATTTTTGCATATTATAGAGGAAAATCAAGGGGTCAACCCTCTTTTAATTTTTTGTTGACAAATTTATGTGGAACAATTGGTTTAGGGTGGCCTCATATAAATAGGCCACCCCCACATTTCATTTTCATCATCAAAAATCTTTTTTGAGAGAGAATAATTCATAATTTTTCTCCCTTTTGTTCTATCTAGCTCTTCTACACTCATGCGCTAAACTTGGAGGCTCAATTGTGAAAGATCTTTGCTGATTTTGGATGGAATTTTCTGCAAATTAGGGTTTTATCTCATGGTTTCTTGGTGAAGTAAGTGAATTTTCTGCAATTTTTTCTTATGCTATTAATGTTTCATGGTAAATTTTCTTTCTCATGCTAGACGTCTTGCTTGGAGAAACCCTAAGAGAAGAGAATAAGTGCTTCCTCTTCTCAAAAGGTTTATTTTTTCCAAATTTTATCCCTATCCTTTTGATATTGAGCTAGTTGAAGCTACACGAATGGAGAAAAGGTTTCTAGGGAATAAATGTTCTTGGCCCCTAGATATCCTTCTCCTCAAGATTCAAACCCTAAGGCCCTAATATGCTAGCACCTTGGGATTTGAATCCTACATCTTGGTTTCAAGTAGGTCATAATCCAAGTTTAGTTTCATTTTTTGTTATAAGACCTCATAACCCTTAAAAGACACTAGTTTTAACAACTCTCTCATGGTGAGTTGATCAAAAAATACTCTCTTTTAACTCTCATAAGCTCTCTAGTAACATTGCTAACACTAACTTTGACTAACATTCTATTAAACTTGTTGCTACTTTTAGGGTGAGAGGAGCTTTCGATGGGTTTTTGGGGGGGGCTCTTTATGAAAATGAAACCATACCTTATCTCCCACTTGAAACTTGTATGGTACCCAACATTCATCGTGGCACTACTTGTACTTGGTGTTGGATTTCTACAAAAATATCATGAACTTGTTGTTGGATGTGTTGGATTCACTCAACAAGTTTGGATACTCAACCAATCTTGGTCTAAGCATGGGAGGAACAGAGTTACATCAAAGGAATACTATACCCAGGTATTTCAAACTCACTGTGGACCTAACCCAACCCCCAACCCCAAACATCCCAGGCAGGTTTTTTCGAACCTCAACCTAAGCCCCAACCTCAAGCTGGATCCTATCCACCTCCACCCTATACACAACCATTCTTAGGAGGATTCTTCTTGAGTTCATAGACTAGAAGACTCGCATACTCTCATATCTTCTCAAGTGTCATCAAAATTCACGCCTATCTTCCGCTACTTCCATAATGAACCATACTTAGAAATTTGTCAGTTATTCTTTATATGAGTCTGATTGATAGAATATGATAATTAACCATTTTTTTGGGGTGCACAACGAACTCGTGGAAAAAAATATGAGTCGTCAGATCGTGGTTCCATTTTGATCCAACGATCATCAATCAATCAACCTCCTTCTTCACCATTCACTATCGATTCCTACGTCCAATCGTGCTCTTATTTTGATCCAACAATCAACATTGTTCTTCGTTCTTTACTATCGATTCCTGCAACTTTCACACTTTAATGATCAAAGCATCAATCATTGTAATAAATGAAGAATAGATTCTTGGGTAGATTTGGAACACATTCCTTTTGATCTTTGTTCATATATAATTACTGTATTTTATTTGAAAACATCTTCTCATTCTTCTCATTACTCCATCTGCTTCATCAGAGTTAATGCTCTTGCGAAGCTCTCTTACAATTGGTATATCAGGGTACTTTTCTGAATGATAAACCTATTTTAACCCTTGTTGACATCAATGAAAACATACAACCATGTCCAACATCAACTTCATCCATGCCACCTTTGTATGACAAACTATCAGTGTATGATATGCCTCCAGTATATGACCATTCAGAAAGGCAAGTTGAAAAGGTAACAACTTTGAAATATTTCTTAAGAAGTTGTTTAGAATTAACGAAGGATGAATCTTCTTTAAGTATGTTGCGTAGAAATATTGATCATTTCACCTAAGAAAAAGAGATACATGTCACACACATAGTAGTTAATCGGGTGCACTGTAAGAAGAGAACGAATAGGGAGTTCTGGCTCAATGCATTGTTAAGCTCTAATATTGTCTCATTACCCCTTAATTGGGGCATATTAGATTAGTAATGTTATTTTATTTATGTCGGATTTAGGCCATTAGTTGTAATTATACCTCCTAGTCTCCTATATATACC
>JZKD02S1620775.1:105727-129381 GCA_000966675.3 Picea glauca
ATACCAAGGAGACATTTTCATTTTGAATCATCTTGTACTTGAACATTTAAGTGGGGTAAAAGGAGGTTGCCCCCTCGAAGAGGCTTATTATCTGAAATTCTGTCTTTTTCAAGGCGTTGAGTACTTTTTCTGAGGATTTTCTATGCTATATTGATATTTGGTTCTTAACATGCACAGATAGGATATTACAACATGGAAAATATCATTCTGGATCTAGGGTCTGATGTGAATGTCATCCCAAGGTAGACTTGGGAGATGATGGGCTAGTCAAAGTTTATTTTTTCACCTATCCAGTTGATATTAGCGAACCAACATGATATTGTTCCAGTTGGAAGGCTGACAAGGGGTGCATAGTGTAGAAAACTTTGAAGTGATCAAAATAGTCGATGGTAGTACACCTTATCTAGCACCATTGGGACTTGATACAAAGAAAAAACATATGTTATTTTAAGTAGAAGGATTGAAGTTTATTGCATTGTTAGATCCCACCGAAGGAAGACGGTATGTAGAACCAACAAATAGAAAATAACTTGATAATATGTATAATGTAACTACGTGAACCAACAAATAGAAAATAACTTGATAATATGTATAATGTAACTGTGTGAATGGATGATTATGTGCATCCTACAAATGAAGGTATACTTAGTTGGAGAATTATCAGTCCATGCACCTTAGACTCAGAAGAAGCCTTGGAGAATTGGCAGTAGAGATTTCATGAAGTGTCTACAAGGAAATATTTTCGGATTACTTGTGCATATGGATTAGAACTAAGATATGTGAACCTCCAAGGTATGATGGACTAACTGATGTAGTTTCTTTTATAAGATAATTTGAATTGCAAATATCATATCAACACAGACTACTATCTTTAGATGTTGCGCTGAACGAAACCCTTGCAAGATGGTGGGTTGTGCATGGGGATGGAATAAGAGATTGGCAATATTGCCAAGGATTTATTACAGGTCAGGTTCAGGACAAAGAATGGAGATACTGTGTAGAAGTATAATGGATTAAGTTTCACTACAGAACATATTACAAAGTGTACTGTGACGTGGAGATCAGTACCTAGGCAAGATTGGATGCACTTGTTTATGCATACTCTAGACATAATTCCAAAGAATTGGTACATAGAGCCCAAAGTGCGCAGAGGAACGTGAGATTGGGAAGAGTTGACTAAGAAATTCAAGGTAGCGTTCAGTTTTGAAAATAATAATCCTTTGATTGATTCAGCTTTATAGGTTATCAAGAATAATATTTTTGCATCAGAGGAATCGATAGAGTCTATACCTTTGTATAGTGCACCTAGAGTTGGTGTGAAATTTTAAGATGCCTTGCACTTTTATAATGTTGTCGAAGAATACCAAGAAGAGGAAAATCTGAGGAATTTGCAGATACCATAGACTGAAGGGGAGCGCATAGTAGAGGGACCATAGCTTGAATATGTGATGTATGCCAAGACATTGAAGACACAAAAGGTGAGTATTGGTATAGAAGATAAGCCCAAGTTTGTGAACATAGGAGACTATTGGTGCAAGGAAACAATTGAGAAGATTGTTGACTTACGACATGAGTATCCGGATCTGCTTCCGACTAAATTTTTAGAGATGAAGAGTATTTTAAGAGAATTATGAGAGATGGAGATCTCATTGAAACCATATGCCAAACCTATGAAGGATCAAATCCTATCACTGAGAGGGGGGGGTGAATCAGTGACACAACAATTATATCAATTTTTCATTTATTAATGCAAACATAATTTTAGCACGGTATTTTATCGTGGAACCCAAATGGGAAAACCAAAAACTCTTTTCTATTAACTACAAAATTTTATTTACATGTTACATAGACGGAAGATGTACTTCATTTTTATCAGCACCAACTGATCAGGATGCACCCACACCCTAGTTTACTAGCACCAATTGGTAGGAGGCTACGCCCCCTGTTTAGTCAACTACAACTGATAAGGAAGCACCAACTCCCTCTGCAGGAACCAACCTGCCCTTGCACCGCCCAACCACCCTTAATACATAGGTATTAGATTTTCTTCCTGGAATCTGCTTCAACTTCTGATCTTCTGATTTGGACTACAGAGAGACTTTCTTCTCCCACTTTTTCATGTTTATATATTCTTGAAAATAGCGTGAGTGTGAAACAATGTGTCCCTTTATTTCAACCATCACGCCTCTTTGATTAATCAATCTTTAATTACTGTTTATTTAATTTACCATGAAGTTTTTTCCTAAATTGATCACATTCATGTTTCAATTTAATCCTTTATACTCGATCCTGAATCTCTGTTATATTCACAAGGACCAATTTCTATGAAGGCGCTTCCTTCAAACCATCACATATGACCATGCATCACAGAACCATGGACTTTACCAATTATAGAAACATATTATAATTTCATTTTAAAAACTCTTATAGCATATGACCAACGATGGTGACCTCACGTCAGGTGAGATGAGAGCTTGAGCGTTTATCGATTCAATGGTCACAATTCATTCTTCTGACGAGATGGACGGCTAACAGAATTTTGTTCTTTGCAACTTCGACACTTTTCCCTTTGATTCTTCGTGTATCCAACCTTCAAAATTCCCGATTATGATATCTCCAAAACAATCGGACAATTCACGTTTATTTCACAGAGATAGATCAACAGTCAAGTTTAAACCTTACATGTTCCTTTCATTCCTTAATTCAACGACGAGGACTTAATCAAGCGTTGGGATGGATGGCCACCATTTACTCCAGGTCTTCGGACTTCAGAGATTTCATATCTCAACACCTTCTTTTCTCCTAACGTCATTCTTCCAGAGCTGACAAATGGTTGACGCATGTCCCTCTCTCGATCAACGGTCGAGATCCTTTTGCATCTCTGGGCTTCATAATTCTCAAGCCTCAACACTCACTGTAGTATGATCAATGATTGATAACACTCCCGAAGCGATCTTTCAGATCGGACAAATTATGTCCACTTCGGGACTTCGTCCTTCATGTCTTCGGCCCTTTGGCCCTTCGACACTTTGACCCTTCAACATTTTGACCCTTCTTCTTCACATTTTCCTGGATTTGTTTATCCCAGATTTCATGATCCGTTGACACGTACCCTTCTACATGATAAATGATCAAGAATGCTCCTAAAGTGATCTTTCAGATCAAATGTCTCATGTCCACTTCGGGTCTTCGAAATTCAGGACTTCGCGACATTGGGAAAGTGTTGGTGGTAAAAATACCAAAGCAAAACTTATGGAGTGACGTAACTACTTACGTCACTTGATGACGTGTCACAAGCCGAGTAGCTGCCATGTGTCACTCATATTTGTGATTTTCACATACCTGAAATGTTGAACCAACTTGAAACTTGTCAGTGTCTTATTGCACCACGTGTCATTGCTGATGTAGTCTTGCTGACGTGGATCCTCATGTCCTTCTCGAATTAGTAGTCCTCGTTCTCCCTTTGATCGACGATTGTGATCAAATCACGAGTTTGGATTTCACAAATTCTCACGAATGGCTCATTGAATTCTTCACTCTTCGAGTCAACGAAACGATGACCCTTCGCCAAGTGCCCTCCTTGACAATGGATGGTCCCGATGATTTCGGAATGATCAATGGTCCACGATCATCTGTGATCCGATGACCCAGATTATGTCACGACCTCGCATGTTGGGTGTTTGAATGTGAACCAAAACTGACTCTTCCAACTCCTAATATACGATACTCTAGATTAGGTGTCCACAACCCTCTGTGATCCAACGACTGTGACCTCACACCTCGAGAGTTCCAACAACTTTAGCTTTTGAATTTCTTGATTTGCGAGTCAGCGAAATTCCAATATATTTCCACGTGTCCTCTGACTCCAATTACCAGGATCATTTCGCGACCTCGCATATCATGAGTTACCAAAACACTCACATTTGACTTTTCCATTTCACGAGACAGCGAAATGTTGATCTCCCGCCATGTGTCCTCTAGATCAGACGACCTAGATTTGAATTGGACAATCTGACGCTTTAGATATTCTTTGGACGATATGACGATTGTGATTTACATCGGATGATCTGATGGTTGACGGTATTCATATATTCAATCTCATAGCCTCTTTACCTCGCTTATCCTATCCTTCGACTCTAACATTGATCTGACGAATGATGGGTATTCTCGAAGCAGATCAACAGTCACGATATTTCAATGGTCCTCAATCCCATGGTTACTCAAATGACCAATGTGCATTATATTCAGACTATCAGATGGATGTTGAGGCTTCTCACTCTGATCGAATGACTGTTGATCTCATGCTTTTCCTTCTGTGTTTTGATCTCTGCATTTGCTAATCCTCTTGCGTTTTACCTTGCTACTTTGCTTATTATGACTATTGACATCAATGACAACACTTGAATCACAATCTGTCCAACAATATCCCCCTTTGTCATTGAGGTAAACACACCAACTTCATACACAATCTCCCCGTGTGATGATGCTTTCCTTTTATGAAGTTTCTCTCCCCCTTTGACATCAATGGAAAAGGGTTTCTTCTCCTATGATCTATTTGTATAAATACTTCTCTGACCACTAGTAAATCCTTCTGTTGTTGATTTCTATCTCCCCCTGAATAGGTGCCAACTGATGCATTATTTTCTTGAGAGATTTAGGTAGGAAAAAGGATTACTCCCAATTTTTGCCTGAGATATTCAAATACATCTTTGTTTAAGGGTTTTGTAAAAATATCTGTGGCGTGTTCTTGTGTTGGAACATATTCCAATTTAATGTTCTTGTTTTCGGCCTCATCTCTTAGATAGTGGTACTTTATGGGAATGTGTTTCGATTTTGAGTGTTGGACAGGGTTCTTAGAGAGACTTATCGCACTTGTATTATCACAGTGGATAGTTGCGGGTTCTTCAAATACTATTTTGATGTCTTGTAGAGTTTGTTTCATCCACTCCACTTGTGTGCAACATTTTTTTTCTGCAATATACTCAGCTTCAGTGCTAGACAAAGAAATTGAGGACTATTTCTTGCTTATCCTAGCAACCAATGATTCTCCCAAAAAGAAAGCTCCTCCACTCGTACTTTTTTCTGTCATCTACACTTCTTGCCCAATCAACATCTAAATAGGATTTTAATGTGAATGAGCCCTTACTAGGGTACCACAAACCAAAATCTATGGTTCCTTTCAAATATCTAAAGATTTGTTTTACAGCTTGAACATGGCTCTCCTTTGGTTCTACTTGGAATCTAACCACCATCCCAACAACTTGCTTGATATTAGGTCTAGAAGCAATTACATAGAGAAAATTGCCAATCATTGATCTATAGTGTTTTGGATCTACAGCTTTAGACTCATCATCCTTGCTTAGTTTGCATCACACTTTCATAGGTGTACTAATAGGTTTGCAATCCTCTAACTGGAATCTCTTAAGCATATCCTTAACATATTTAGACTGATGGATAAAGACTCCCTTTTTGGACTGTATTATTTGTAATCCAAGGAAGAAATTTATTTCGCCAAGCAAAGACATTTCAAATTCTTGATGCATCATCTTAGCAAAGTCCTTACTTGTTTTTTCATTATCACTACCAAATATAATATCATCAACATACACTTCCACAATGATCAAATTATTACCATCAATTTTGCAATAAAGATTGTTGTCTACTGATCCCCTTTTAAGGCCTTGTTTTTGTAAATAAGAGTCTAGCCGTGCATACCATGCTCTGGGTGCTTGTTTCAGTCCATAGAGTTCTTTATTTAACTTACAAACATAGTCTCCTTTGTTGGTTAATTGGAACCCTTTTGGTTGCTAAATATAGACTTCATGTTCTAAATTTCCATTGAGAAATGTTGACTTGACATCCATTTGGTACACTTTAAATTTTTTGTAGCTGGAAAAAGCTAAGAACATCCTAATTACCTATAATCTGGCCATAGATGCAAATGATTCTTCATAGTCTACTCCTTCAACCTAAGCATACCCTTTGCATATTAATCTAGCTTTGTTCCTGATTACTTGCCCATCTTCATTCATTTTATTCTTATATACCCATTTAGTTCCAATGACATTTTTATCTTTTGGTCTTGGAACTAGTTCCCAAGTTTGATTTTTTTCAATTTTCTCCAATTCTTCATTCATAGCTTTGATCCAATTCTCATCTTTAAATGCCTCTTTGATTGAGCTAGGCTCAACATGTGACAACAATGTTATTTCTATTTGATACAATAGTTGTCTTCTTGTGTGCACTCCAGCATTCATATCTCCAATAATCAGTTCTTTGGGATGATTCTTTTAAGTAATTCTTGAGGGTGTTTTTGTATCTCTTCTTGGGAATTCTTCTCTTATATCTCCATATTGACTATATTCTTCTCTTTCACTAGTATCCATATCATCTTCTTCCCTTTCTTTTTTATTCTCTTCTACTTCTTCTAGTTGTGTGCCAAATGTCTCATCATCGTCTTCATCTTCATTTTTAGATATTGTCTCTTGATTTTTGATCCTTATCGTTTTTAGGTCATCCACCTTGACATCTGTACTCTTAACAATATTATGTGATCTAAAATTGTAGCATATGTATGCCTTATTGTTTGAATCATATCCAATAAAAATACCTTCATCATATTTGGCATCAAATTTTCCAAGACTCTCATCTTGTTTTTTGATGTAGCATTTACTTCCAAAGACCTTGAAGTATTTTACTGATGGGGCTCTTCCAAACCATAGTTCATAAGGGGTCTTATCACTATTAACCATTAGCTGACCTATGTTCAATATGTATACTATTGTGCTTACAGCTTCCCTCCAATAGCCATATGACAATTTTGCTTCAATGAGCATAGTCCTTACAGCTTCCTGAACTGTTCTATTCTTTCTCTCAACAATCCTGTTTTGTTGAGGTGTTCTGGCAGCAGAGAATTGTGTTTTTATTCCATGGGTTTCACAAAATACATCAAACTATTTTGAGGTGAATTCACCACCATTGTCTGATCTAAGACATTTGACTTTTGTCTCCTTTTCACTTTCAACAAGCGTTTTAAAGGCTTTGAATTTGTTGAGTGGTTTCGATTTTTCTTTGAGAAAACATATCCAACCTACTCTAGTAAATTCATCAATGAAAAACATAAAGTAAGACTCTCCTTGCAAACTCTTGGTTCTCATAGGTCTGCATAGGTCAGTGTGAACAAGCTCTAAAGGTTTAGAGGTTGTGTATTCTTTTACTTTGAACCTTATTCTAGTTTTCTTCCCTAGTTGACAGTGTCTACACATAGCATTTGAGGGTTTTATGATCTTTGGCAAGTTTATTACTACACCAAGGTTGCTAACTTTCACAATATTGTCAAAGTTAATATGTCCCAACCTTCTATGCCATAGCCAACATTCATCTACTAAATTTATATGACACTCATTCAATTTTGCATCTAGTATATATACATTTTTAGGAGTTCTAGGAGTAGTACCAACTATTTTTCCTGTGTCTTCTCTCCTAATCTCACATTTTAGGGAATCAAATATGCAGAAGTGCCCCTGATCACAGGTTTGACTGACACTTAATAAACAAGGCTTCAGTTTATCAACAAGTAGTACATTTCTAGCTTTGTCTTATCCCAAGCTCACAATGCCTTTCCCAAGTATGTTACTTGAAGAATTATCACCAAATGTAAATTTACCTTTTTGTTTCTTTAAGTCTAAAAACTTTTCCTTGTTACCTGTCATATATTTTGATCACCCACTGTCAACATACCATAGATCTTTTTTATCTTGATCTTTTAGGGCAATAAGACATTCCTTTTTTTATGTTTTTACTCTCCAAAGTTTCTTTTGCTCTCTAATGAACTTGGGTTGTTCCGAGACTTCCATTAATCTTCAATTAATGGCTTTATGTGCATGGTTATGACATCTGAAGCATTGTAAGTCCCCTTCTTGTAGAGGTGCAAAGGAGTTACAATTTTTGCTTTTAACTTGATTTGCTTCTTGTTTATCCTTAAGGATATAGTTCTTAACCTTCATATTTTTCTTTCTATATTCTCTGCAATTTATAGCTTTGTGTCCAAAATTAGAGCATGCAAAACAATAACCAAGGAAAATGTGAGGATACCTGTTTTGATCAAACTTCTTTGGTATCGTATTGTCTTCCTTCCTGGTGGGTGGAAGTAATCTTCTAGAGTTCTGACCATTACTTATATTCTCTTCATTTTTCTTCTTGAATGTACTGAGGAGAGCATCTGCATAAGATTTTGAGTTAACATAACTTTCATTTTGAGAATAACCTATTTCATTTTTATTACCTGAATCCCTTTGCATGGAAATAATCTTATCTAGTATTTTAGAGCTATTTTCAGATTTTGTTTGAATGATTTTTGCATCCAGTTCCTCTTTTGGATGAACTATTTCTGCCTCCATTTTTTCACAAGTTATTTGTTTTTCCTTAAGAGACTTTTCCAGACTTTCTTCGATCTTATTTGTTTCTAAGATTTGTTTTTTCAAGTTTCTCATGAGTTTTTCCATCTCCTTTTCTTCTTGTTGATGTTTTTCCTTTTGTTCAACTACAAAACTTTTTAGTTGTCTATATCTGGTTTTGTACTTTCTTAATTCATCCAGGGCACTGAGAAGTTCTCCCTCAATAATAAATTCTACTTCATATTCTAACTCTTTCTCACGTTTAATTTTTCCTATCTTATTAGATTCTTCAATACCTAAGAAAAGGACTTCATCATCATCAGATTCATCATTGTCACTAGACTTTGACGAGTTGTTGTTTTCTTTTTTTGAATAAAAAATATTTTTCCCTTTGTAAAACTTTATCTTGTAGTTGGGTTTTTCCTTCTTCTTGTATTGATTATTTTTATTTTCTTCATCTTCAGGGTCCTCCTTGGGATATGGACACTTGGATGCAAAATGACCAACTTTGCCACAGTTAAAACATTTGAAAGGAAGCTTGCCTTTGTACTTCCCTGATCCTTTCTTAAGTTTTCTAATGAAATTGGCTTCTTCCACATCAGATTCTTCATGATGGTTGGATTGAGGTTTTTGCTTCTTATTTCTCTTTGTCTTGGATGCTTTGAAAGTTGTTTCATATTTTGTGGATTTATCATGCCCTGTTCTCATTTCATATGCTGTAAAGATTCCATGGAGCTAATCAATTGTGAGTGTGTTTAGATCAGATCTATCTTCAATTGAAGAAATCTTTGCATCATATCTTATAGGTAATGACCTTAATATTTTTTCACAATGGGTTTATTTGTAATTTCTTCTTCTGCCACTCTAATTGACTTAACCAATTCATCTACCCTATGAAAGTACTCAACAATATTTTCTTCTTCTTTCATTTTTAGATTTTCAAACTGAGTTCTATATATATGCAATTTGGCTTCCTTGACTTTGTCATCTCCTTCGTATAAAACTTCCAATTTGTCCCAGATTTTTTTGGCTGATTTGAAATGCATAACTTTCACACATATAGAATTAGTCAACCCTGCTAAAATTCCATTAACTGCTCTTGAATTGTCATTACAAATTTTCTTTCCTGCAACATCTTTGGGTGGAGTAGTTGGTCTGGTGTAACCATCTACAACAGATTGCCAGATATCAAAACCAATAGCCAACAAGAATTTTTTCATTCTTATTTTCCACAGAGCATAGCCTCCTCCATTGAACAATGGTGCTTTGTTGTTAGACATTCCCTCTTGTTGATCCATCTTCAGGATATACCTTCAAGTTTGTTATATTGTGTCGAAGGAACCCGCTCTGATACCAATTGAAAGATCAGATACTGTCACTATGGGGGGGTGAATCAATGACACAACAATTATATCAATTTTTCATTTATTAATGCAAACATAATTTTAACACATTATTTTATCATGGAACCCAAATGGGAAAACCACAAACTCTTTTCTATTAACTGCAAAATTTTCTTTACATATTACATAGAAGGAAGATGTACTTCCTTTTAATCGGCACCAACTGATTAGGATGCACCCACACCCTAGTTTACTAGCACCAACTAGTAGGAAACTATGACCCTCCGTTTAGTTAGCTACAACTGACAAGGAAGCACCAACTCCCTCTGCAGGAACCAACCTGCCCTTGCACCACCCAACCACCCTTAATACATAGGTATTAGCTTTTCTTCCTGGAATCTGCTTCAGCTTCTGACCTTCTGATCAGAACTACACAGACACTTTCTTCTCCCACTCTTTCATCTTTATATATTCTTCAAAACAACGTGAGTGTGAAACACTATGTCCCTTTATTTCAACCATCGTTCCTCTTCGATTAATCAATCTTTAATTACTGTTTATTTAATTTACCATGAAGGTTTTTCATAAATTGATCACATTCATGAATCAATTTAATCCTTTATACTCGATCCCAAATCTTTTTTATATTCACAGAGACCAATTTCTATGGAGGTGCTTCCTTCAAAACATCACATATGACCGTGCGAAACAGAACCACAGACTTTACCAATTATAGAAGCATATTATAATTTCCTTTTAAAAACTCTTATAGAATATGACCAATGACGGTGACCTCACATTAGGTGAGATGAGGGCTTGAGCATTTATCGATTCAATGGTCACAATTCATTATTCTGACGAGATGGACGAATGATGGAATTTATTTCTTCGGAACTCCAATACTTTGCCCCTCGAGTCTTCGTGAAATCCAACTTTTCAAAATTCCTGATTACGATATCGCCAAAACAATCGAACGATTCATGTTTATTTCGTGGAGATAGATCAATGGTCAATTTTAAACCTTACATGTTCCTTTCATTCCTTAATCCGACGACGAGGACTTAATCAGACGTTGGGATGGATGGCCACCATTTACTCTGGGACTTCAAACTTCGGAGATTTCAGATCTCAACACCTTCTTTTCTCCCAAAGTCATTCTTCTGGAGCTGACAAACAGTTGATGTGTGTCCCTCTCTCGATCAATGGTTGAGATCCTTTCGCATCTCCGAGCTTTGGAATTCTCAAGCCTCAACACTCACTATAGTATGATCAACGGTTGATAACACTCCTGAAGCGATCTTTCAGATTGAACGAATTATGTCCACTTCAGGACTTCATCCTTCACGTCTTCGTCCCTTCGACACTTTGTGACTTCGGCCCTTCTTCTTCGCATTTTCCCGGAGTTGTTTCACCCGGATTTCACGATCCATTGACACATATCCTTCTGCACAATCAACGATTAGGAATGCTCCCAAAGTGATCTTTCATATCGGACGTCTCATGTCCACTTCGAGTCTCTGACATTCGAGACTTCGGGACATTGGGCAAGTGATGGTGGTAAAACTTCTGAAGCAAAACTCTCGGAATGACGTAACTGCTTACGTCACTTGATGACGTGTCATGAGCTAAGTAGCTGCCATGTGTCACTCATATTCATGATTTTCACATACTTGAAATGTCGAATCAACTTGATAATTGTCATTGTTTGATTGCACCACGTGTCATTGCTAATGTGGATCCTCATGTCCTTCTCGAATCAAAGGTCCTCGTTCTCCCCTTGATCGATGGCTGTGATCAAATCGTGAGTTCATGTTTCGTGAATTCTCATGAATGTCTCTTTGACTTATTCACTCTTTGAGTCAGCAAAACAATGACCCTTTTCCACATTCCCTCCTTGACAACGAACGGTCCCGATGATTTTGGAATGACCAACAATCCACGATCATCTATGATCTGACAGCCCTGATTATGTCACGATCTCGCGTGTCGAGTGTTTGAACGTGAGCCAACCCTGACTCTACCAACTCCCTATATCTGATACTCTAGATCAATGGTCCACAGCCCTATGTGATCCAACGATTGTGATCATGTCCTGACCTCGCACCTCGCGAGTTCTAGCAACTCAACCTTTGACTTTCCTAATTTGCGAGTCAGTGAAATTCCAATCACTCGCCATGTGTCCTCTGGCTCCAACGACCAGGATCATTTCACGACCTCCCATATCATGAGTTCCCACAACACTCACGTTTGACTTTTCCATTTCGCAAGTCAGCGAAATTTTGATCTCCCACCGTTGTCCTCTAGATCAAATGACCCATATTTGATTTGGACAATCTGACGCTTGAGATCTTCTTCGGACGATCTGAAAATTGTGATTTACATCAGATGATATAACAGTTGACGGGTATTCAGTTATTCAATCTCATAGCCACTTTACCTCGCTTATCCTATCCTTCCACTCTAACATTGATCCAATGGCTGACGGGTAATGTCGAAACAGATCTATGGTCATGATATTTCAATGGTCCTCAAGCCCATGGTTACTCAAATGACCGATGTGTGTTATATTTAGATGATCAGATGAATGTTGAGGCTTCTCACTATGATCGGACGACTGTTGAGCTCACACTTTTCCTTCCGTGTTTCGATCTCTGCATTTTCTAATCCTCTTGAGCTTTACCTTGCTTCTCTGCTTATTATGACTATTGACATCAATGACAACACTTGAATGACAATCTGTTCAACAATCTCCCCCTTTTTCATTGAGGGAAACACACCAACTTCATACACAATCTCCCCCTGTAATGATGCTTTCCTTGTATGAAGTTTCTCTCCTCCTTTGACATCAATGGATAAAGGTTTCTTCTCCTATGATTTGTTTGTATAAATACTTATCTAACCACTACTAACTCCTTCTGTTGTATCTCCCCATGAATAGGTGCCAATTGATGCATTATTTTCTTGAGATATTTAGGTAGGAAAAAGAATTGCTCCCAATTTTTTCCTGAGATATTAAAATACATCTTTGTTTAAGGGTTTTGTAAAAATATCTGCCACATGTTCTTGTGTTGGAAAATATTCCAATTTAATGTTCTTGTTTTCAGCCTGATCTCTTAGATAGTGGTACTTTATGGGAATGTGTTTCAATTTTGAGTGTTGGACAGGGTTCTTGGAGAGACTTATCATGCTTGTATTATCACAGTGGATAGTTGTGGGTTCTTCAAATACTATTTTGATGTCTTGTATAGTTTATTTCATCCACTCCACTTGTGTGCAACATTATGTTGTTGCAATATACTTAGCTTCAGTGCTAGACAAAGAAATTGAGGATTGTTTCTTGCTTATCCAAGTAACCAATGATTCTCCCAAAAAGAATCCTCCTCCACTCATACGTATTCTGTCATCTACACTTCCTGCCCAATCAACATCTGAATAGGATTTTAATGTGAATGAGCCCTTGCTAGGGTACCACAAACCAAAATCTATGTTTCCTTTCAAATATCTAAATATTCTTTTTACATCTTGAACATAGCTCTCCTTTGGTTCTGCTTGGAAACTAGCCACCATCCCAACAGTTGCTTGACATCAGGTCTGGAATCTGTTACATAGAGAAAACTACCAATCATTGATCTGTGGTGTTTTGGATCTACAGCTTTGGACTCATCATCCTTTCTTAGTTTGCATCCAACTATCATAGGTGTAATAACAGGTTTGCAATCCTCTAACTGGAATGTCTTAAGCATATCCTTAACATATTTAGACTGATGCATAAAGACTCCCTTTTTGGACTGTATTATTTGTAATCCAAGGTAGAAATTCAGTTCACCAAGCAAAGACATTTCAAATTCTTGTTGCATCATCTTAGCAAAGTCCTTACTCATTTTTTCATTATCACTACTAAATATAATATCATCAACATACACTTCCACAATGATCAAATTATTACCATCAATTTTGAAATAAAGATTGTTGTCTGTTGATCCCCTTTTGAGGTCTTGTTTTTGTAAATAAGAGTTTAGCCTATCATACCATTCTCTGGGTGCTTGTTTTAGTATACTATTTTTCTTACAATATGTATATTTTTTTTCTTACAACTTCCCTCCAATATCCATCTAACAATTTTGCTTCATTGAGCATAGTCCTTGCAGCCTCCTGAACTGTTATATTCTTTCTCTCAGTAATCTCGTTTTGCTGAGGTGTTCTGGCAGCAGAGAATTGTCTTTTTATTCCATGAGTTTCACAGAAGACATCAAACTCTTTTGAGGTGAATTCACCACCATTGTCTGATCTAAGACATTTGATTTTTGTCTCCTTTTCACTTTCAACAAGGGTTTTAAAGGCTTTGAATTTGTTGAGTGGTTCTAATTTTTCTTTGAGAAAACATATCCAACCCATTCTAGTAAAGTCATCAATGAAAAACATAAAGTAAGACTCTCCTTGAAAACTCTTGGTTCTCGTAGGTCCACATACGTCAGTGTGAATAAGCTCTAAAGGTTTAGAGGTTGTGTATTCTTTTGCTTTGAACCTTATTCTAGTTTGCTTCCCTAATTGACAGTGTCTACACATAGCATTTAAGGGTTTTGTGATCTTTGGAAAGTTTCTTACAGCGCCAAGGTTGTTGACTTTCACAATATTGTCAAAGTTAATATGCCCCAACCTTCTATGCCATATCCAACTATCATATACTGAATTTATAAGACACTCCTCATTCAATTTCATCTAGTATATATATATTTTCAGGAGTTCTAGGAGCAGTACCAACTGATTTTCCTATGTCTTCTCTCCTAATCTCACATTTTTGGGAATCAAAGATGCAGAAATGCCCCTGATCACAGGTTTGACTGACACTTAATAAACTAGGCTTTCGCTTATCGACAAGTAGTACATTTCTAACTTTGTCTTTTCCCAAGCTCACAAGGCCTTTCCCAAGTATGTTACTTGAAGCATTATCACCAAATGTAACTTTACATTTTTGTTTCTTTAAGTCTAAAAACTTGTCCTTGTTACCTGTCATATGTTTTGAGCACCCACTGTCAACATACCAAAGATCCTTTTTATCTTGAGCTTTTAGGGCAATAAGACATTCATTTTTTGATGTTTTTACTCTCCAAAGTTTCTTTTGCTCTCTAATGAACTTGGGTTGTTCTGAGACTTCCATTAATCTGCAATTAATGGATTTTTGTCCATGGTTATGAAAGATGAAGCATTGTAAGTCCCCTTCTTGTAGAGGTTGAAAGGAGTTATATTTTCTTCTTTTAACTTGATTTGTTTCTTGTTTATCCTTAAGGATATAGTTATTAAACTTCAATTTTTTCTTTCTATATGCTTTGTAATTTATAGCTTTGTGTCCAAAATTAGAGCATGCAAAGAAATAACCAAGGAAAATGTGAGGATACATGTTTTGATAAAACTTCTTTGGTATGGTATTGTCTTCCTTCCGGATGGGTGGAAGTAATCTTCTAGAGTTCTAATCATTACTTATCTTCTCTTCATTTTTCTTCTTGAATGTATTGAGGAGAGCATCTGCATAAGATTTTGAGTTAACATGACTTTCCTTTTGAGAATAACCTATTCCATTTTTATTACTTGAATTCCTTTGTGTGGTAATAATCTTGTATAATACTTTAGAGCTATTTTTAGATTTTGTTCGAATGATTTTTGCATCCAATTCCTTTTTTGGATGAACTATTTTTGCCTCCATTTTTTCACAAGTTATTTGTTTTTCCTTAAGAGACTTTTCCAGCCTTTCTTCAATCTTATTTGATTCGAAGATTTTTTTTTTCAAGTTGCTCATGAGTTTTTCCATCTCCTTTTTTTATTGTTCATGTTTTTCCTTTTGTTCAACTACAAAGCTTTTCAGTTGTCTATATTTGGTTTTGTACTTTCTTAATTCATCCAGGGCACTGAGAAGTTCTTCCTCCATATTAACTTCTGCTTCATTTTCTAACTCTTTCTCATGTTTAATTTTTCATATCTTATTAGATTCTTCAATACCTAAGAAAAGGACTTCATCATCATCAGATTCATCGTTGTCACTAGACTCTAACGAACTATTGTTTTCTTTTTTTGAATACAAATTCTTTTTCCCTTTGTAAAACTTTTTCTTGTAGTTCAGTTTTCCCTTCTTCTGGTATTGATTATTTTTATTTTCTTCATCTTCAAGGTCCTCCTTGGGATAGGAACACTTGGATGAAAAATGAACAACTTTTCCACAGTTAAAACATTTGAAAGGAAGCTTTCCTTTGTACTTCCCTGATCCTTTATGAAGTTTTCTAATGAAATTGGCTTCTTCCACATCAGATTCTTCATGATGGTTGGATTGAGGTTTTTTCTTTTGATTTATCTTTGTCTTGGATTCTTTGAAAGTTGTTTCATCTTTTGTTGATTTACCATGCCCTGTTCTCATTTCATATGCTGTAAAGATTCCATGGAGTTGATCAAATGTGAGTGTGTTTAGATCATATATATCTTCAATTGAAAAAATATTTGCATCATATCTTATAGATAATGACCTTAATATTTTTTTCACAATGGGTTTATCTGAAATTTCTTCTCCTACCGCTCTAATTGAGTTAACCACTTCATCTACCCTATGAAAGTACTCAACACTATTTTCTTCTTCTTTCATTTTTATATTTTCAAACTGAGTTCTATAGGTCTGCAGTTTGGCTTCCTTGACTTTGTCACCTCCTTCATATACAGCTTCTAATTTGTCCCAGATTTCTTTGGTTGATTTTCAATGCATAACTTTCACACATATAGAATTAGTCAACCCTGCTAAAATTCCATTAACTACTCTTGAATTGTCATTACAGATTTTCTTTCCTGCTGAGTCTTTGGGTGGAGTAGTTGGTGTGGTGTAACCATCTACAAAATATTGTCAGATATCAAAACCAATAGCCATAAGTAATTTTTTCATTCTTATTTTCCATAGAGCATAGCCTCCTCCATTGAACAATGGTGCTTTGTTGTTAGGCATTCCCTCTTGTTGATCCATCTTCGGGATCTACCTTCAAGTTTGTTAGACTATGTTGAAGGAGCCCGCTCTGATACCAATTGAAGGATTAGATCCTATCACTGAGAGGGGGGGGTGAATCAGTGACACAACAATTATATTAATTTCTCATTTATTAATGCAAACAGAAATTTAACACACTATTTTATCATGGAACCCAAATGCGAAAACCACAAACTCTTTTCTATTAACTGCAAAATTTGATTTACATGTTACATAGAAGGAAGATGTACTTCTTTTTTATCACCACCAACTAATCAGGATGCACCCACACCCTATTTTACCAGCACTAACTGGTAGGAAGCTACGACCCCATGTTTAGTCAACTACAACTGACAAGGAAGCACCAACTCCCTCTGCAGGTACCAACCTACCCTTGCACCAACCAACCACCCTTAATACATAGGTATTATCTTTTCTTACTGGAATCTACTTCAACTTCTGATCATCTGATCTGGACTGTAGAGACACTTTTTTCTCCCACTCTTTCATGTTTATATGATCGTTCATGAACGCTTGAGCGTTTATCAATTCAATGGTCACAATTCATTCTTCTGACGACATGGACGGCTGACTAAATTTCATTCTTCAGAAATTCAACACTTTTCCCTTCAGGTCTTAGTGAAATTCAACCTTTCAAAATTCTCGATTACAATATCGTCAAAACAATCGGACAGTTCATGTTTATTTCACGGAGAAAAATCAACGGTCAAGTTTAAACCTTACACATTCCTTTCATTCTTTAATTTGATGGTGAAGACTTAATCAGGCGTTGGGATGGATGACCACCATTTACTCAGGGTCTTCGGACTTCAGAGATTTCAGATTTCAACACCTTCTTTTCTCCAAACATCATTCTTCCGGAGCTAACAAACAGTTGACGCGTTTCCCTCTCTCGATCAGTGGTCGAGATCCTTTCGCATCTCTGGGATTTAGAATTCTCAAGTCTCAACATGCATTGTAGTATGATCAACGATTGATAACACTCCTGAAGCGATCTTTCAGATCGGACGACTTGTGTCCACTTCGAGACTTCGTCCTTCGCATATTTGACCCTTAGATACTTCGCGACTTTGACCCTTCAACATTTTGACCCTTAGTCTTCACATTTTCCCATAGTTGTTTGGCCCGGAGTTCATGATCCGTTGACACGTACCCTTCTGCATGATCAATGATCAGGAATGATCCCGAAGTGTTATTTCATATCAAACGTCTCATTTCCACTTCGGGTCTCTAGCATTCGAGACTTCGGGACATTGGGCAAGTGCTGGTGGTAAAAATTCCAAAGAAAAACTCTCGGAGTGATGTAACTTCTTACGTCACTTGATGACATGTCACGAGCCAAGTAGCGCCACGTGTCACTCATACTTGTGATTTTCACGTACCTGAAATGTCGAATCAAATTGACACTTTTTAGTGTCTGATTGCTTCATGTGGCATTGCTGACGTAGTCTTCCTAACATGGATCCTCATGTCCTTCTCGAATTAGTGGTCCTTGGTCTCCCTTTGATCGACGACTGTGATCAAATCGCAAGTTCGTGTTTCACAAATTCTCATGAATGGCTCTTTGACTTCTTTACTCTTCAAGTCAACGAAATGATGACCCTTCGCCACGTTTCCTCCTTGACAATGGACAATCCCGATGATTTTGAAATGATCAAGGGCCCACGATCATCTATGATATGACGGCCCAGATTATGTCATGAGCTCGCGTGTCAGGTGTTTGAATGTGAGCCAAGCCTGACTCTTCCAACTCCCGATATCCAATACTCTAGATCAATGTTCCAAAGCCCTCTGTGATCTAATGAGTGTGATCATGTCGCAACCTTGAACCTCGCGAGTTCCAACAAATGATCCTTTGACTTTCTTGATTTGCGAGTTAGCAAAATTCCAATCACTCGCCATGTGTCCTCTGGCTCCAATGGATAGGATCATTTCACGACCTCGCATATCGCGACTTCCCACAAAACTAACGTTTGAATTTTTCATTTCGTGAATAAGTGAAATGTTGATCTCCCACCATGTGTCCTCTGAATCAGACGACCCAAATTTGATTTGGACAATATGACGCTTAAGATCTTCTTCAAACGATCTGATGACTGTGATTTACATCAGATGATATGACGGTTGATGGGTATTCAGATATTCAATCTCACATCCTCTTTACCTCGCTTATCCTATCCTTCCACAATAACATTGATCTGACAGTTGACAGGTATTCTTGAAGCAGATCAACGGTCACGATATTTTAATGGTCCTCAAGCCCACGGTTACTCAAATGACCGATGTGAATTATATTTAGACGATCGGATGGATGTTGAGGCTTCTCACTCTGATCGAATGAATGTTGAGATCTCGCTTTTCCTTCCATGTTTTGATCTTTGCGTTTGCTAATCCTCTTGAGCTTTACCTTGTTTCTCTATTTATTATGACTGTTGAAATCAATGACAACACTTGAATGACAATCTGTCCAACAACCTATGAAGCAGATACCACATAGAATGAATCTAGTGTATAAGTAGAAGCTAAAAGCAGAGATAGACAAGATGTTAGAATTTGGAATTATAGAACTTGTTGAAGAATCAGAGTGTATTAGCCCAATGGTAGTTTAGGACAAGAAGACAAGAGGAATCATGATATGTGTAGATCAAAGAATGTTGAACGATTCTTATTTACACAACCCGTTTTGTACCCCATTTACAGATGAAGTGTTGGAGAATGTAGAGGGTCAAGAGGATTACTCTTTCAAGGATGGATTCTCAGGATACCACTAGATCAAGATTGTGCAAGAAGACAGATATAAGACGACCTTTGCGGTATAATGGAGTTGTTACGAGTAAACAATTATGCCTTTTGGTTTGAATAATGTACCAACAAAATTTTCCAAAGTGGTTGTAGTATCTTTCAAAGAGTTCATTCATAAGTTCTTAGAAGTGTACTTGAATGATTGGACAGTATTTAGTCTGTTTAAAGATCATGTTGAAAATGTGTGCTTAATGTTGGATATGTGTAGGCAATATCAGATACCCTTGATTTTGAAGAAACAAATATTTTGTGCTCCTTTTGGAATTTTTTTGGGCCATGTGGTGTGGATACAGGGATTGTTAGTTGATCCTGCAAAGATAGTTGTGATTGCTGATTTTCCACCGCCGACTTCAATGTGATAGTTGAGATCCACATTGGATCATAGAGGATAATATATAAATTTCATCAGAGGATATGCATAGATTACAACCCCTATGGAGAATTTGTTGACGAAGGAAGTTAAGTTTTAGTGGAATGAGGAATGCCAACACAGTCTGGATACATTGAAACAAAAGATGGTCATTGAGTCGATTCTAGTTTGTCTTGACTGGAGCAAGGAATTTCATGTTCATGTGGATGCATCGTCTACGGAATTGGGAGTAGTTTTGGCTCAACGCGGTGAAGGAGAGTTAGATCATCCGATTGCATTTGCAAGAAAAAATCTGTCATCTACAAAACAAAACTATAATGTGACATAAAGAAAAAATTTAGCAATGGTATATGCCTTGCATAAGTTTAGACATTACTTTCTTAAATCTCACTTTAGGATGTATACATAGAATTCTATGTTGAGATACCTAGTTAACAAGCCAGTGTTGGGGGAGAGAATATGTGGATGGCTATTGTTGTTCCATGAATATAACTTTGAGTTGATCATGAAACCAAGGAAATTTAACTTAGGACCGGATCACTTATTGTGCATATTATCAGGTGAAGATGTAGGAAACTTGGACGACAATTTACCAGATGCACATTTATTTGCAGTACAAATGGTGGACAACTACTTTGCATACGTAGTCCATTTTTTTTATTACAGGAGTAGCACCATCTGATTTTATAGTTGTGTAAAGGAAACGACTAGCAATGAAGGAAACATACTATCAACTGATAGTAGGAAATTTGTACAAGTTAGGCACATATGGTATTCTGTGATGTTGTGTGTTAGAGCATGAAAGACATATGATATTTCCATAGGTGCATGAAGGGGTTGCAGTAGGTCACTATGCAGGAAAGGAAACAACTCAAAATATTTATGCAAGAAAGGAAACAACTCACTTTCAACAAGGGTTTTAAAGGCTTTGAATTTGTTGAGTGGTTCTGAATTTTCTTTGAGAAAACATATCCAACCCATTCTAGTAAAGTCATCAATGAACAACATAAATTAAGACTCTCCTTGAAAAATCTTGGTTCTCGTAGGTCCACATAGGTCAGTGTGAATAAGCTCTAAAGGTTTATAGGTTGTGTATTCTTTTTCTTTGAACCTTATTCTAGTTTGCCTCCCTAGTTGACAGTGTCTACACATAGCATTTGAGGGTTTTGTTTTGTTGCTTATATGTTTAGTATAATGCACTCATTAATTATCAATCCAGGATTCGTAATCAACAGAGTTACAAGACACCAGTAAGAAAGGTAATTTCTAATGTCATGAGTATAGAATTAAACTAGATTATGCATGCTAGAAACAAATCAAAATAGCAAACTACAATGCACTTTGGTTGTCTTTCACAGAGAGGCTATCCACTCCAATATGGAACATGCAAGTATGATATGGAGTTGGTTTGACAGATCAACTCTGCTATCTGACCCAGAAAACTAACTATGCAATCCACACTTCTAAAAGGGAAATCACACATCAATCATCAAGACAGCATGGGTAGTTCAATAGTCAATATAATGAGTATGTTGTGGTTCACAATGTGTTGTTGTGGACTTCACTAGTTCTCCTTCAAATATGTCTGACCACTGCTACTAACATTCATGTCTAAAAACCAAATTCATAAAAATAGAGCATATGCAAAAACAGAGCAAGTAAAGATCTCTAAACAATTATATAATGGAAATCCTAGTCGAAGCTATACTACTATCATCTAACAGAGTTAAAGCTTCAGCTAATTTAATTTTTACACTACTAAAAATAAATACTAATGCTAATCTACAAAGATGCTGACCTTTGTTGGGTGGTGGGCCCTTGCCGCTTCAACAGGTCAGCTACTGAAGTCTACAGGAGGCTTGTCTTCAACCCACACATTACTCTCACTCAAATCTCAAAACATAAAATCAAACTTTTATTAACAACTCAACTCATATTCAATCATAGACAATCAAGACATGAAGATAAATGGCATTCTTCTATTAGTCTTCACTCAGAATATGTCATGCAATATGATACGTTGTTTCACATGCTAGTAATATGCTAACTCTCCTACACTTCCACCATCCTTGCCATGGCTATTTAATAGTTTTAGTCGTGAAACACAAGGAGGTGAAGTGATTTGCAAATCAGTCAAATGTTTAAATTTAATTATTCGGTTACATATTTTAGCTTCATCTTCATGGCACGAAGTGCATGAGGATGAGGCAATCAACAAACTATTCTAACATAACCTTGCTAAGGCAAATAAACATCGCCCAATTGTCTTGGGCGATCTGGAGCTAAACTTGGTACATTCGGTTCTCTATATTGGTACCGGATCGTGACAAGTAGATGGTACCATATCATAATAGTGTGCAAATGGTGGTACTGGATCACAACAGTCCATGGTCGTTGGTACCAGATCGCAACAAATGAGATTTTAGTACCGGATGCGTTTGGTACCGGATTTGGACAGTGGCAGTCTTGGTGCGCAGGTACCAGATAACTGAGCTAGTATAGGAACGCTGGATATCTAGAGGTCAAAGATTTATACATGGTAAATTGAAGCATTAGTACATGAAATATTTAATTCCTTAACTCTATAAACCACAAAATGCATGAATTAACCATACTTTACCTTATGACCTTATCACTGGCTAATGGTAGCGTTCTTGTCATTCACCCAAGATCTAGGTAGGCCAAAAAGGTATAAATGAAGAGTATAATAGGGTAATGGGGATGTCAATTTCGAGTCTCAACATTCCCCCATGCCAAAATCATTGTATGTCCTCATGCAACTGGAAACAAACCCAAAATGTTCAAAACTTGAGACTGTGTTCTTTACTTTGGTGGATCAATGATGTTGATGGTTGAAGCCTCTTCTTTCATCTCCCTTTTGATGACCCTAATGTATTGTAGGAGTCATAATACCTTCTTGAGCTTGTTAGCAGTCTCTTCATGGTCGTCTTGAAGTTGTTGGCTAGTTGCTTTCAATTGCTCATTTTCCTTTTTGATATACCTATCCAAGAGTTGGTATTCCTTCACTTCTTGTTTGAGTTCCTGATTTTGTTTTTTCAATTCCCCAATCTTTTTCTTCATTTATTCTTTTGTCAAGGTCTTTGTTGACTCCATCATTACTGGCTAGATGCACTCCCTTTCCTCGTCTTCCTCCCTCATCCCACATAAATTAATAGTGGCTTGCTCCTCAGTCAAACTAGGGATGTCATCCTGGACTGATAATGTAAGTTTTAAACCTGCGAAGTAAAGAAATGAATATAGATTCTTAAGAAATACAGAAACTAATCAATGGCTCATACACAGAGTACACAGGGATTTTTTACCGGAAACCCTCAACTGGGAAAACCTTTCTTATTTTCATTATATCGAATTTCACCATTCGCCATACAATATATACAATGTTTTTAGGTATTCTGTAGATACCAAAACCATAATCCCTTAATCCGGGATTAATTTACAAATCAGCTAAAAATAGAAAAATCCGCTAAAAATAGCAAAAACCGCCCAAAAATAAATTTCGAGGCGTTGCCCTGAACCCCATCGGCCCACGCAGACTTTCAGGGCGTTGCCCTGAACCCCATCTAGGTGAAGGGATCGTTAAACGCAGTTTTCGTATCTGACACACCCACACACACACACATGCAAAGAATATAACACATACCCAACATTCTCCCACTTGTTGTTTTCTTTGCATCCAGGGGTCCAGGGGATTATATAGTCAACAA
>JZKD02S1620775.1:144667-174343 GCA_000966675.3 Picea glauca
TTCAAAAGATATTTGGCATTCATCATCCCACTTAAATTCGGCTTCTTTAGATAATAATTTGAATAAAGGGGTAGATAGGCTTGTAAAATTTGGAATGAATCTTCTATAGTAGCCAACATGTCCTAAAAAGATACGAAATTCCTTTTGTGAGGAAGGTATTCTGATTTGTGTGATGATATAAATATTTCCCGAATCAACTCTCATTCTAGAACCGGAAATGTGATGTCCCAAAACAATACCTTCAGTGAGCATCATTTTTTATTTTTCATTACTTAAGGAAAGGTTTGTTTCCTTACACCTACTCAAGAATTTTTCTAGACTGGTCAATGATTCCTGGAAGTCTTGTCCATGGACTGTAAAGTCATCCATGTAGACTTCCACACAATCATTGGTCAAGTCAAAGAAAATGGCTAGGACAGCTCTTTGAAAAGTGGTTGGGGCATTGCAAAGTCTGAAAGGGAGCACCCTATAAGCATATGTGCCCCAAGGGCAGGTGAAAGTGGTCTTCTCCTAGTCTTCGGGTGCTATGTGTATCTGGTTGTAAACACTAAACCCATCCAAGATCGAAAAATACTTCTTTCCGGACAGGGTATCCAACACTTGATCGAAAAATGGTAAAGGAAAATAATCCCTATGGGTAGCTTTGTTTAACTCTCAGAAGTCTACACATATCCTCCACTTACCATTTTTCTTGGGAACTATGACAAGTGGAGATACCCATTGACTATCTGAAATGGGATATATGAGATTGGCTCGAAAGAGTTTTTGAAATTCCTCTTTTACAATATCTTTAAGGGTTGGATTCATCCTTCATTGAGGCTGTCTAACTGGTCTGATTTGGTCATTAGTGTAGATATGATGTGTGCATGTGTTAGGGTGAATGCCTTTCATGTCTGCATAATCCCATGCAAAGGAATCAAATTGTCTTTGGAGCATTTCAATCAGTTGTGTCTTTTGTTCTAGTTCCAAACTAGAGTTGATGTACAACAGTTTTCCTAGGCTAATCTCAACAAGTTCAGTAGTTTCTTCCTTATCTGAGGAGGCTGGTGATAAAGTATATAATTGAGTGATATCAGGGTGCCAAGTTTGTTGAAATTCAGAACTAAAAATATGTGACAATTTTGCAAAAGACCTTGGGTATTCAATGCAATTTGTGTCAGCCAAAAATAAGATTAAGACTTGTTCATCTGATTGTTCTTGTATTCCTCTTACTTGTTCAAGTGTTAACAGAGGTCTGATGCAATCTTCCTCTCCATAAGGGTTTTCTAACCAAATAGGTATTTCCTGTGCCAGTTGGGCAGGAGGGAAGAGGACAAGTTTTTGGCTATGTGTGCCATTGGATATAGTCATCTCACTAGACCGACAGTTGATAAAGGCATATGCTGTGGCCAGCCAAGGGCGGCCAAGAACCACAGGGTGTCCTGGTTTGGAGGATGATTTAGAATAGATGACTAAGAAGTCTACTGGATATTCCCAAGAAGCTAGAGTGATTGTGAGGTCATCTAGACTTCCTGCAGGGCTAATGACTGACTTATTTGCCAACTCGATCATGGTTTGGGTGGTCTTAACTGGTTGATTTGGAGCTTTTGCATAGTGTCAAAATGCATTACATTAATAGCTGCACCTAAATCAATGAGTGTGTTTGGTAGAGAAATGCCATTAATTTCGACAGTGACTACTAGATTTCCAGGGTCATTATATTTGTATGGCATTTCAGAAATAAATTCAAATAATTGTCCCACTACCTGAACAAGGGGGGGTTCCTTCTTCTTCCTTCTTGGTTTCTTAATGCAAAAATCCCTTATGATTTTGGCATATATAGGGATATCCTTAATGGCTTGCAGCAGAGGTATTTTTATGCACACGTTTCATAATTCATCTTCTATATATCTGTGCAAGGGTGGTTCATGTTTCTTCACTAATAGTCTTTCGGGTTAAGGTGGGAGATTAATTTGTTGGGGTACTCATACAGACTGATAAGTGATTGGAATAGGAGGAGAGGCCTCTTCTTCTGCAGGGGTGGTTTGAGTGTTTTCTTCTTCAGAATGATTATCATTTTCTTCCTAAATTATTAGTGTAGGATCTGATTGGTTTACAACTTTCCCTGATCGTATTTGAATTTCATAGGTGGGGAAGGTTTGAACTTCTATATTTTGCACAGGGTGGGTGGGTCGATTAATGGGGTTAGGGATTGGCTAGGCAAGGATTTTTGTTGGTCTTGGAGGATTGTGGGCAGCTTGGTTTTGTGGTTGTTGATTGGCATTTATAGATACTTGTTGCTACTGATTAGGGTTCAAGGGGGTTGTAAATTTTTGTTGTATAGGAGGTGGGAGTAAAGCTTGCATCTGTGGTGGGTTGAATCCAGGTAGTAATTGGGAAATGTTTGCAGGTTACTATGGATATGTAGGGTAAGAGGGATTTCCATACATAGGTCCCCTCCAACCTTGTTGCCAAGGTTGAGTTTGATGAGGTGTCCATTGTGGATAGGTCACTGGGGAAGGACCCCATTATTGTTGTTGATATTGTGTATTAGGATCATAAAATGTATTGGAATTTTGGGCTCTCCAAGGTCTTCTAGAAGCGTATGGTTGTTCTTGTGAGACTCCTCCTCCCCTATACATGGCTTGTAGCTCAAGCAAGGTTGGACACTCAGATGTAGGGTGTTCTAGTGTACACAAACCACAGATTTTTATGACATTTAATGGCCATTATTTCTCACTATTGTGCTTCTTTCGGCATCTATGACAAAATATTGCTAAAGCATCTTCTTCTTATTTCTTTTTCAGTTTTAGAGTATCTAACTGGTTACTTATTGTGCTCAAGATGTTTGTTTTAAAGTTCTCCAATAAGTTTCCTAACTCAGTTCTAGTGACAGTCCCTGAGCTTTGTTTTGTATTTTTACTAAAATGATCTCTTGGTCCTTTGCCTGTTTTAGCTTGTCCTCTTGAGTATCTCCTACAGTAATCTGCAATTTCTGAAAAAGGTTTTTTGTGTACATCTCCTAAACTCAACAAGTTTAAAACTTCTATGCAATCATCTCTGAGACCTTTCAAGAAACAGTTCTTACTACAACTGGGTCTGTGGTGAATAGTTTTGACTTTTGATAGTTGTATAAGAACCTTTCTATGTAGTCTTCAGGGCTTTCATCTTCTGTTTGCTACATTTTAAAAATGTCGTTTTTAACATTATCCTTACAATAGTCTTGGTATTTTCGTAAAAATGTGTCTTTCATTTGATCCCAAGAAAGGATTGTATTTTCTCCTAAGCTCATGAACCATCTTAAGGCTGAATATTTCATTGTAGTAGGAAAAAGCTTAAGTTTTTGGGCATCGCCTGAGTAGTTATAGCTTCTACATAATATTTCAAACTCGAATAAAAATAAATCTGGATCCTCAGTTGACATACCTCTGAAAGTGGGTAACGATGATATTGGGATATTCTTCATGCCGATGTTTCTGTAAATATCCAATATTGGAAACCCAAAAGTATCGGTCTCTGTGGCTACATTTCCTTCTTCTTCTGCCATTCTACTGATGGATGGTTTAGAAACTGGATTTCCTGTGTCTCCTAAATGTTCAGCAGACTCGCGTTCTGCGTGTCCCAATACTGATTCTTCCGTTTTAAGTTCTCCTTCTGGAGCCTCGCTGGCTCCCCTTGAATTTTCTATTGGTGGAATTTTTCCTTCTCCCGTGTCAGTTGGATTAGTGGGGGGGGTTGTTTTTGAATCTTTGGAGCTTACAAATCCACCCTTGTTATCTCTATATCTATGCATAAAATGGAAATTTGATTCTTTAACTGAATTGAAATCCTAATTCTATCTAGAAGGTAAGAAGGAAACCTAGCTTCAGAGAACCCCACTCTAGTGGTCGCGTGGCTCTTCACTCATGTCTTAAACGTTTTATCCTCCTCCCTCAAGCAACCTTAAAAAAATTTATACAAATAATCTAGGCTAAAAATCACTTCCTACCATTTGCAACTCCCCGGCAATGGCACCAAAATGTTGTGCTGCTTATATGTTTAGTATAATTCACTCATTAATTATCAATTCAGGATTCGTAATCAACAGAGTTACAAGACACCAGTAAGAAAGGTAATTTCTAATGTCAGGAGTATAGAATTAAACTAGATTATGCATACTGGAAACAAATCAAAATAGCAAACTGCAATGCACTTTGGTTGTCTTTCACAGAGAGGCTATCCACTCCATTATGGCACATGCAAGTATGATATGGAGTTGGTTTGAAAGATCAGCTCTGTTATCTGACCCAGAAAACTAACTATGCAATCCACACTTCTGAAAGGGAAATCACACATCAATCATCAAGACATAGCATGGGTAGTTCAATAGTCAATATACTGAGTATGTTGTGGTTCACAATGTGTTGTTGTGTACTTCACTAGTTCTCCTTCAAATATGTCTGACCACTGCTACCAACATTCATGTCTAAAAACCAAATTCATAAAAACAGAGCATATGCAAAAACAAAGTAAGTAAAGATCTCTAAACAATTATATAATGGAAATCATAGTCTAAGTTGTACTGCTATCATCTAACAGAGTTAAAGCTTCAGCTGATTTAATGTTTACACTACTAAAAATAAATACTAATACTAATCTACAAAGATGATGACCTTTGTTGGGAAGTGGGCCCTTGGTGCTTCAATAGGTCAGCTACTGAAGTCTACAGGAGGCTTGTCTTCAACCCACGCATTACTCTCACTCAAATCTCAAAACATAACATCAAACTTTTATTAACAACTCAACTCATATTCAATCATAGATAATCAAGACATGAAGATAAATGGTGTTCTTCTATTAGTCTTCACTCATAATATGTTCTGCAATATCATACGTTGTTTCACATGTTGGTAATATGCTAACTCTCACTTCCACCATCCTTGCCACAGCTATTTAATAGTCTTAGTCATGAAACACAAGGAGGTGAAGTGATTTGCAAATCAGTCAAATGTTTAAATTTAATTATTCGGTTACATCTTTTAGCTTCATCCTCATGACACGAAGTGCATGAGGATGAGGCAATCAAAAAACTATTCTAACATAGCCTTGCTAAAGCAAATAAACATCCACCAATTGTCTTGGGCGATCTGGAGCTAAACTTGGTACATTCGATTCTCTATATTGGTACCAGATCGTGACAGGTAGATGGTACCGGATCATAACAGTGCGCAAATGGTGGCACCGAATCACGACAGTCCACAACCATTGGTACCGGATTGCAATAGATGATATTTTAATACCGGATGCATTTGGTACCGGATTCAGACAGTGGCAGTCTTGGTGCATAGGTACCGGATAGCTGAGCTAGTACAGGAACAGTGGATATCTAGAGGTCAAATATTTATACATGGGAAATTGAAGCATTAGTACATGAAATATTTAATTCCTTAACTCTATAAACCACAAAATGCATGAATTAACCATACTTTACCTTATGACCTTATCACTGGCTAATGGTAGCGTTCTTGTCATTCACCCAAGCTCTAGGTAGGCCAAAAAGGTATAAATGAAGAGTATAATAGGGTAATAGGGATGTCAATTTGGGGTCTCAACAGGTTTTATGATCTTTGGAAAGTTTCTTACTACGCCAAGGTTGTTGAATTTCACAATATTGTCAAAGTTAATATGCCCCAGTCTTCTATGCCATATCCAACTTTCATCTACTGAATTTATAAGACACTCCTCATTATTTTTTTCATCTAGTATATATACATTTTCAGGAGTTCTAGGAGCAGTACCAACTAATTTTCCTGTGTCTTCTCTCCTAATCTCACATTTTTTGGAATCAAAGATACAGAAGTGCCCCTGATCATAGGTTTGACTGACACTTAATAAACTAGGCTTTAGTTTATCAACAAGTAGTACATTTCTAGCTTTGTCTTTTCCCAAGCTCACAGTGCCTTTCCCAAGTATGTTACTTGAAGCATTATCACCAAATGTAACTTTACCTTTTTGTTTCTTTAAGTCTAAAAATTGTCCTTGTTACCTATCATATGTTTTGAGCACGCACTATCAACATACCAAAGATCCTTTTTATCTTGAGCTTTTAGGGCAATAAGACATTCCTTTTTTGATGTTTTTACTCTCCAAAGTTTCTTTTGCTCTCTAATGAACTTGGGTTGTTCTGAGACTTCCATTAATCTGCAATTAATGGCTTTATGTCCATGGTTATGAAATATGAAGCATTGTAAGTCCCCTTCTTGTAGAGGTGCAAACGATTTATAGTTTCTTCTTTTAACTCTATTTGTTGCTTGTTTATCCTTAAGGATATAGTTCTTAAACTTCAAATTTTTTCTTTCTATATGCTCTAGAATTTATAGCTTTGTGTCCAAAATTAGAGCATGCAAAGTAATAACCAAGGAAAATGCGAGGATACATGTTTTGATAAACTTCTTTGGTATGGTATTGTCTTCCTTCCTGATGGGTGGAAGTAATCTTCTGGAGTTCTGATCATTACTTATCTTCTCTTCATTTTTCTTCTTGAATGTACTGAGGAGAGCATATGCATAAGAATTTGAGTTAACATGAATTTTCTTTTGAGAATAAGCTATTCCATTTTTATTACCTGAATCCCTTTGCGTGATAATAATCTTATCTAATATTTTAGAGCTATTTTTAGATTTTGTTTGAATGATTTTTGCATCCAGTTCTTTTTTTAGATGAACTATTTCTGCCTCCATTTTTTCACAAGTTATTTGTTTTTCCTTAAGAGACTTTTCCAGACTTTCTTCGATCTTATTTGCTTCTAAGATTTGTTTTTTCAAGTTTCTCATGAGTTTTTCCATCTCCTTTTTTTCTTGTTCATGTTTTTCCTTTTGTTCAACTACAAAACTTTTCAGTTGTCTATATCTGGTTTTGCACTTTCTTAATTCATCCAGGACACTGAGAAGTTCTTCCTCCATATTAACTTTTTCTTCATCTTATAACTCTTTCTCATGTTTAATTCTTCATATCTTATTAGATTCTTCAATACGTAAGAAAAGGACTTCATCATCATCCAATTCATCGTTCTCACTAGACTCTAACGAACTATTGTTTTCTTTTTTTGAATACAAATTCTTTTTCCCTTTGTAAAACTTTTTCTTGTAGTTGGGTTTTTCCTTCTTCTTGTATTAATTATTTTTATTTTCTTCATCTTCAGGGTCCTCCTTGGGATAGGGACACTTGGATACAAAATGAACAACTTTTCCACAGTTAAAACATTTGAAAGGAATCTTTCCTTTGTACTTCCCTGATCCTTTCTGAAGTTTTCTAATGAAATTGGATTCTTCCACATCAGATTCTTCATGATGGCTGGATTGAGGTTTTTTCTTTTGATTTATCTTTATCTTGGATTCTTTGAAATTCATTTCATCTTTTGTTGATTTATCATGCCCTGTTCTCATTTCATATGCTGTAAAGATTCCATGGAGTTGATCAACTGCGAGTGTGTTTAGATTGGGTATATCTTCAATTGAAGAAATATTTGCATCATATCTTATAGGTAATGACCTTAATATTTTTTGAACAATGGCTTTATCTGTAATTTCTTCTCCTGCCGCTCTAATTGAGTTAACCACTTCATCTAACCTATGAAAGTACTCAACAACATTTTCTTCTTCTTTCATTTTTAGATTTTCAAACTGAGTTCTATAGGTCTGCAATTTGGCTTCCTTGAATTTGTCACCTCCTTCATATATAGCTTCCAATTTGTCCCAGATTTCTTTGGCTGATTTTCAATGCATAACTTTCAGACATATAGAATTAGTCAACCCTGCTAAAATTCCATTAACTTTTCTTGAATTGTCATTACAGATTTTCTTTCTTGCAACGTCTTTGGGTGGAGTAGTTGGTGTGGTGTAACCATCTACAACAGATTGCCAGATATAAAAAAAAATAACCATAAGGAAGTCTTTCATTCATGAGCGCTTGAGCGTTTATCGAATCAATGGTCACAATTCATTATTCTGACGTGATGGACGGCTGACGGAATTTCATTCTTCGAAACTTCGACACTTTTCCCTTCAGGTCTTCATGACATCCAACCTTTCAAAATTCTTGATTACAATATCGCCAAAACAATTGGACGGTTCACGTTTATTTAGCGGAGATAGATCAATGGTCAAGTTTAAACCTTACACGTTCCTTTCATTCCTTAATCCGATGGCGAGGACTTAATCAGGCGTTGGGATGGATGGCCACCATTTACTTAGGGTCTTTAGACTTTGGAGATTTCATATCTCAACACCTTCTTTTCTCTGAACGTCATTCTTTCAGAGCTGATAAACGGTTGACGTGTGTCCCTCTCTCGATCAATGGTTGAGATCCTTTTGCATCTCCAGTATTTGAAATTCTCAAGCCTCAACACTCATTGTAGTATGATCAACGGTCGATAACACTCCTGAAGTGATCTCTCAAATCGAACAACTTGTGTCCACTTCATGACTTCGTCCTTCACGTCTTTGGCCCTTCGACACTTCGTGACTTCGGCCCTTCGACATTTTGTCCCTTCTTCTTCGCATTTTCCTAGAGTTGTTTCACCTGGATTTCACGATCCATTGACACGTACCCTTCTGCATGATCAACAATCAGGAATACTCTCGAAGTGATCTTTCAGATCAGACGTCTCGTGTCCACTTCAGGTCTCCGACATTTGAGACTTCGGGACATTGGGCAAGTGCTATTGGTAAAACTCCCGAAGCAAAACTCTCGGAGTGATGTAACTACTTACATCACTTGATGACGTGTCACAAGCCAAGTAGCACCATGTGTCCTTCATATTCGTGATTTTCACGTACCTGAAATGCCAAATCAACTTGACACTTTTCAGTGTCTGATTGCACCATGTGTCATTGCTAACGTAGTCTTGTTGACATGGATCCTCATGTCCTTCTTGAATCAGCGGTCCTCGTTCTCCCTTTGATCAACAACTGTGATCAAATCACGAGTTCACGTTTCACGAATTCTCATGAATGGCTCTTTGAATTCTTCACTCTTCTATTCAGTGAAACGATGACCCTTCACCATGTGCCCTCCTTGACAACGGACGGTCCCAATGATTTCAAAATGATCAATGGTCCACAATCATCTATGATCTGATGACCCATATTATATCATGCCCTCATGTGTCAGGTGTTTGAATGTGATCCAAGCCTGACTCTTCCAACTCCTAATATCTGATACTCTAGATCAACGGTCCAAATCCCTCTGTGATCTAATGACTGTGATCATATCGCGACCTCGAACGTTGTGAGTTCCAGCAACTCATCCTTTGACTTTCCTGATTTGCGAGTCATCGAAATTCCAATTGCTTGCCACATGTCCTCTTGATCCAACAACCAAGATCATTTCACGACCTCACATATCGTGAGTTCCCAAAAAAATCACATTTGACTTTTCCATTTCTCGATTCAGTGAAATGTTGATCTCCCACCATGTGTCCTATGGATCAGATGACCCAGATTTGATTTGAACAATATGATGCTTGAGATCTTCTTCAGACGATCTGACGACTGTGATTTACATCGGATGATTTGAAGGTTGATGGGTATTTAGATATTCGATCTCACATCCTCTTTACCTCTCTTATCCTATCCTTCCACTCTAACATTGATCCGACGGTTGATGGGTATTCTCGAAGCAGATCAACAGTCATGATATTTCAATGGTCCTCAAGCCCACGGTTACTCAAATGATCGATGTGTGTTATATTTAGACGATCAGGGGGATGTTGAGGCTTCTCACCCTGATCGGATGACTATTGAGCTTCTTCCACATCAGATTCTTCATGATGGTTGGATTAAGATCTTAGCTTTTGATTTATCTTTGTCTTGGATTCTTTGAAAGTTGTTTCATCTTTTGTTGATTTATCATGCCTTGTTCTCATTTCATGTGCTGTAAATATTCCATGGAGTTGATCAACTGCGAAGGTTTTTAGATCAGATATATCTTCTATTAGTAACATTTCTCGTCCGAAGCACAAGAGCGATCAGGTCTGCAAATGGTGCAATGAGCGTCGAGCGCAGCTCACAGAAGAAGTTTGTTTCAGGCTTAAATCAAGCGAGCGAGTAGTCTGATTTCAGCAGTCGGGATTCATCCAAAGGAACAGATCAATGGTTGGCAGGAAATTGCGGTTAGTGAAGTTGCATCGAGGTTAGCGCAATGGATAGCACCCATATTATGTGCAGGGAAGGATAGAAACCATCCATCCAGAGGACGCATGGCGAGAGATCTAGTCACATCGGCATTTCGGCATTTGGGAGTTCGAGGGGTGAAGGTTTTGTGTTGTCATATATCTCGAAACCCCGAACCCCAAAAGCGTCGAAGGCATCCAAAGCTGAGCCCACTGTATTACGGAGCAATCTTGGTCGTCCATCCACAGGAGACATCCGGCGCGTCATTAGGCCCCTCGCCGATTCACCCATCGCAATTTTGAGGCGCAAGGTGCAACATCGTCATATTCCCGATGTGCGAGGTGTCGGGAGTGTCTAGAACCCAGGCCCACAACATTGTCGGGAGAATTCAGAACCATCAGATCTAGAAGGATGTGTGGTGCCAGATTAATCCATCTCAGCGTTTCGCTCATTGCGATTTCAAGGAACAGGGATCAGCCCCTTCCTATTCACAAACGCCGAAATTGCCTCTGAGAGTAAACACAAGGTCACAGCCCATGGTCACCTGGGAAAGAAAGGAGCTCCGCAAAGGGGGTCTAGGGCATCAGGTTTCAGTCACAGAGAGGCCCGTCATGACCTCCAGTTGCCATCAGACCCGATTTTGATCTTGGTCTTCACCAGAGTAAATGAAGGCAAGAAGGGGTGGTTGAAACCTCTCCTCATGCATTAAGTATAAGGTATGGAGGGTCTAGTTAATGGGCTGCTCGAGAGGGTCTTGTGTACCCATTTTCCCAAAGAAGCCATGTCGAGTCCTCGACTAACCAGAGGAGATCTGCACATGCTAGCTCGGCATTTAATGGCTCAGCTACTCCCCTTGCAGGAGCCATGCGCAGTTAAGATGGTGTCTGACAAAGAATATCTGTCCGAATTCGGCTGAAGAAACACCATGCCTCGGGTGACTGAGTACGCCTCTGTTAGGTGAATTTTTCTAAGTATATAGACTCAGCCTTTGTATTTTGTAATGGATCGATGGTTGAGCAAGGCTCCCGATTGTAAAAACTTTAACGAAGCACTGGTTATTCTGGTTGTGTATTAACATCTGAGATTTCTTGCCTTATGAATGTCAACTTCTTACCATGTATTTTTTCATATTGTATTAGAACAGCTCGAAATTGGAGGATTCAGTCGAGTTGTGACTATTATAGGATGATGTAGGTTGGATCACTGTAACAGTCACATTGTTTCTAATCGATCTCTGTGTTTTTCTGAGTACTAAATGACTTGGAATTGGAGGATCCAGTCAAGTCACCCCTTCAGTTACCCAAAACTCTGAACCAAGAGGATCTTTCATTTAGAGTTTTTCTTATATAAACTGCTGAAAGGCCCGTTGCCCAAGGTAGTTTTGCTCACTCCTCTCACCAAGTCTTCCACCTGCCCATTTTACAATCAATCTACTGATTGAAGTTAGATCAAGACCTCCTTTGTCCTTTACATACCAGACCCAGTCCCCAAGCTAGAGTGATTCCATCCTGAGTCTCTACCCATTTGATCACCCATTAAAACAATCATGACATAAAACTAATGGGCGTTGGGCTCTGCTCCTGCAAGCAATCCAGGAGTGACTTCTGACGCTAACATTTCTGGCGCCATTGTTGGGGACGAAGTTGAAGATTTTCCCTGGGCAGAATGACATTGAGCCTCTGATTCTGAAGGTGCATCAGACATCAGAGCCCTTTGAAGATTGCTACTATGCACTTGGTGACTCTATTATGACAACTCCACTATGGCAAACCTGCCGTATTAATTGTGGATTTCAGAGGCAGACAAACACGGTCTCACCCACAACTGCCTCTAGCTACACCTGAAACTGATCTAGAGCTGGTTCTCAGAAAAGGAAAGGCCTCTAAAGAAGAATCTTCCACTGCCGAACCAGGTAATCCACCATCTCCTTCTGTAGGAACTCCATTTTCTCCTCCTCGATTTCTTTATACACCTTTCTCTAAGGTTTCCTATTTTCTGAATTTTGGGAGTGTTCCTGCTGAGTTTTCCCCTCCTGGTCTGGGATTGGAGGGATAAATCCTTGTCACTCCCCTCTCCTCCGAGGTTGTACCTTGGCATAGACCCGGACCGCAGAAGATTTCCCCACGCCTAGTTTTACCACTTCTGTGCAAAGGAGAGCACCTGTTGACTTGAGCTCGTTAGCCTTTTCCTTAGATCCCCTTTTGTTTCCCACTCCACTTCGTGACTCATTCCTAGTAGCCCCTTTGCGGAATCCTTCTCCTCCAAGTTCCCCCCCACCTAATATTCCTATGGCTGGTGCTAATCCCCCTCTAAACAGGATGGACGCCATAGTCACTGCCAGATATGCTCCCTTAATCCTACCTCATCCTATGAATCCTCTCCCTGCTGGAGATTACTTAAAGTACATGCCCAAGTTGACTGGAGAAGGAGACGTAACTGCAGAAGAGCACCTGGCTACTTTCTATAGTTATGCAGACAACCTGAACATTGAAAATGAAGATGTCTGGATGAGAGTCTTTGTCCAGAGCCTGGATGGTGAGGTGAGGAAGTGGTTTAGAGGGTTGACCCTTGGATCTATTGCTGGGATTGAAGCCCTGGATGGTGCTTTCCTAAGGAAGTGGGGTGATAGGAAAGATTTCATGTATTACAGGACAAAGTTCGGGTCTTTGAAGAAGATGGAAGGAGAGTCTGTTTCTGACTTCTCCAAAAGATTCAATAAGATGTATAATAAAATCCCTGCCGAAATAAAACCCTCAGAATCCTCGGCCAAGATTTCTTATGCTAGTGCGTTTGGTCCTAATTTTTGTCTTCTATTGAGAGAAAGAAGAGCCACTTCCTTAGTTCAAATGCAAGATGCAGCCATAGAAGTAGAATCCAATGTATTAGTTGATAGACTGAGGAATAAGGCCGACGCAGACAGAAGAAGGGAAAGATCGGAAGCCTCAACTTCTGGCCCATCGGTGCCCCACCCTCAAGTGGATGAACCGACCAAGATGGTGAAGTCCCTGTCTGCAGAAATGGAGAGAATGAAGGTGGAGGGGAGGCAAGCTTACAAGGGCCCTCAAAATGTTGAAAACAAAGGGGGTTTCAGGAGGCCAAACAATATTAATTCCCCGACTGTGCAAAGAGAGATGGGAAGAGACAAAGAAGACCATAAAATTTAAGCCCCTTTTCAAAATAATTTTATGGCCGAGGAAGAAGAAGGGGGAATAGATGAGCTTGATCCTGAAATCCATTGTTTCAGAGACACCCCTCCTTTTCCTCATCTCACTCAATCATCATACGAGGAGTCTCTTATGGACAGTCAGTTGAATGAACTGAGCAAGGGAGACAAGTTTAATGACAGCCAAGGCAAATATGATCTGAGGTCTAAGAAAAAGACAATAGTGCCTGATGTCCCTGAGCAGTCCACTAGAACAGAAAATCTTGCTAATGAAGTAGCGGACAATCATAGAGGTAAGAAGCCCCGACCCCTCTCTCCCATAGTCTAGAGCCATGTTCCTGAAATAAAAGAAATCTTGAAGTTTACATCTTCTTTTAATTTCGAGCATGAAATTCAAAAGGTCAGAATCCCTGTGCCCCTAACCGAACTGATTAAACATGAAGGGTTCAAGAAACGCTTCTCTGATCTTTTACAAGCTGAGGTCTCATGCCCTCCCACAGACTCCATCAATTTGCAAGATGAAAAGCCCACAGTTATTCTAGGTCCTATGGTAGAAGACAGGAATGACTCATCCCCTCCCTTTTACACTTCCGTGAACATACATGACAGGGTACTGCACAACTGCTTGATGGATTTGGGGGCCTCTCACAACCTTATACCCAAAACCATCATGGAAGAGTTAGGGCTAGAAGTCACCCGAGCCTACCATGACCTCTATTCCTTTGACTCCAAAAAATTTCAATGTCTAGGATTTATCAAAGACCTGGTCGTAACCTTGCTTCAGTTGCCCATGAAAAGTGTGGTCATGGATATTGTAGTGGTTGATGTCCCCCCCAAGTTTGGTATGTTGTTATCAAGATATTGGATAAAAAGACTGGGGGGGACTTTGCAAATGGACCTCACATATGCTACTATCCCAGTGTTTGGAGGAGAGCATAGGAGGTTATACAGGGAAGCCCAACTAGCCTATATAATCAGTGATGAGGCCAATCCTACCAACCATCCTATTTTTTCCTTGGATATTGATTTAGGTTCTAGTTTACTACAACTCACCCATGCTCCTGAGCCTCCTCTTAAGCTCAGAAAGTCGCCCACCACTTCCCATAAATTTCTTCCCTCCATCACCCCCGTTTGGAAACTGTTCTTTGATGGAGCCTGTTCTAGGGAAGGTGCTGGAGATGGGGTGTTTTTTGTGTCACCGTCTCAGGAAACCATATCCATGTCATACAAACTAGAATTTGAAGCTACCAACAATGTGGCAGAGTATGAGGCTCTTGTCCTAGGATTAAGAGCCACAAAGGAAATGGGAATTTAGGAAGTAGCAGTGTTCGGAGATGTAGATTTGGTGGTCCAGCAGATCAGAAACGCTTATCAAGCCAAGCATCCTTTACTCAGAAGCTACAGAAATGAGGTGTGGGACCTAGTTGACAGCTTCTTCTTGGCATTCACCATTTCTTTTGTCCCAAGAGAGAAGAACACAGTGGAAGACTCCTTGGCCGCATCAGCAAGCAATTTTAAAATACCGTTGCCGCCCAAGCTCAGATATGATGTGGAGGTAAAATACAGGCCCTCCATACGTGAAAACGTCAAACATTGGAAGGTATTTGAGGACGATATCGAGATCAAGAAATTCTTGGATACTGTCGAAGAATTTTCAGAAATGCATATCGACCAAGATTCTGTCTCTGAAGAAGGGTTTGATGGGGGTAAGTTTCTGAGTAAAATAGCAGAGCGTAACATTGTGCAGCTCCCCAACAACCATATTCCAAGAGGACTAGTTCCTTTAGAAAGGATTTTTGATAGAAATGATGTGTCATTAAAAGGGGAAGTCTTGGAGGATGGCGTTGGAACTATTCAGTGCAACATTGGCACCGAGAGTGAGCCCAAGTTTGTCAAATTGTCGAGAAGTCTGACAAAGGAGCAGAGGTCTGAATACACTGAACTTTTGAAAGAATTTGCTGATGTATTTGCCTGGACCTATGAAGACCTCAAAACATATGACACTTCTGTCATCGAGCATAAAATCCCATTAAAAAGGGAGGCAAAGCCATTTAGGCAGAATCTTAGACCGATCAATCTTATGTTGTTGCCTATCATGGAGAGGGAAGTGAAGAAGCTGCTTCAAGCTCAGATCATTGTACCACTGAGATACTCAGAGTGGGTGGCCAACTTGGTACCAGTAAGGAAAAAGAATGGAGAAATTAGACTCTGTGTAGACTTCAGAAAACTGAACAGGAGCTCGCGAAAGGATAACTACCCCTTACCAAATATGGAACACATTTTGTAGAGGGTAACAGGAGCATCCAAGATGTCCATGATCGATGGTTTCTTTGGCTACAATCAAGTCTCTATTCTACCTGAGGACAGGGAAAAGACGACATTCACCACTCCATGGGGCACATTCATGTATGCTAAGATGCCTTTCGGATTAATGAATGCAGGGGCAACGTTTCAGCGTGCCATGGACATAGCTTTCATTGGGGAAAAGGATAAATTTGTGGTTGTCTATCTGGATGACATCACAGTATTTTCAAAATCCGATAAAGAACATTGTTGTCATCTCAGGAAGGTTTTCCTGAAATGCAGGAGTTTTGGCATTTCATTAAACCCTAAGAAATCTCTATTCGCCATGCAAGAAGGAAAGTTACTAGGCCACATAGTATTAGCGGAAGGAGTCAGGATTGACCCTAGCAGAGTTGAAGCAATACAAGCCTTATCAATCCCGAGGTCCAATAAGGAGGTTCAATCCTTCCTTGGTAAGATTAATTTTCTGAGGAGGTTTGTGCCTAACTTTGCTGAGGAGGTAAAACTTATAACAGCCATGCTAAGGAAAGGAAATGAAGTGAGGTGGACTTTTGAATCACAAAATTCCTTTGAGCAAATAAAGAAAGCCCTATCTGAAGCCCCCATGCTTATCAGTCCTTAATCCAATGGCAAGGAATTAATCAGTCGTTGGGATGGGTGGCCACCATTTACTCCAAGTCTTCAGATTTTGGAGATTCCAGATCTCAACACCTTCTTTTATCCAAACATCATTCTTCCAGAGTTGACAAACAGTTGACACGTGTCCCTCTCTCGATCAACGGTCGAGATCCTTTCGCATCTCTGAGATTTGGAATTCTCAAGCCTCAACACTCATTGTAGTATGATCAACAATTGATAACACTCCTGAAGAGATCTTTCAGATCGGACAACTTGTGTCCACTTTGAGACTTTTTCCTTCACGTCTTCAACCCTTCGACACTTCGCGACTTCGACCCTTCAACATTTCAGCCCTTCTTCTTCACATTTTCCCAAAGTTGTTTCACCTGGAGTTCATGATCCGTTGACATGTACCCTTCTACACGATCAACGATCAGGAATGCTCCCAAAGTGATCTTTCAGATCATACGTCTCGTGTCCACTTCGGGTCTCCGGCATTCAGGACTTCAGGACATTGGGAAAGTGATGGTGGTAAAACTCCCGAAGAAAAACTCTCAGAGTGATGTAATTTCTTATGTCACTTGATGATGTGTCACGAGCCAAGTAGCACCACATCTCACTCATATTCGTGATTTTCACGTACCTGAAATGTCGAATCAACTTGACACTTTTTAGTGTCTGATTGTGCCATGTGTTGTTGACGACATAGTCTTGCTCACATGGATCTTCATGCTCTTCTTGAATCAGTTGTCCTTGTTCTCCCTTTGATCGGTGGTTGTGATCAAATCGCGAGTTCACGTTTCATGAATTCTCATGAATGGCTCTTTGACTTCTTCACTCTTCGAGTTAGGGAAACGATGACCCTTCACCACGTTCCCTCCTTGACAATGGAAGTTCCCGATGATTTCAGAATGATCAATGGTCCACAATCATCTGTGATCTGATGTCCCAGATTATGTCGCGACCTCACGTGTCAAGTGTTTGAACGTGAGTCAATCCTGACTCTTCCAACTCCTAATATTCGATAATCTAGATCAACTGTCCAAATCCCTCTATGATCCAATGACTATGATCATGTTGCGACCTCGAACCTCGCGAGTTCCCGCAACTCAGCCTTTGACTTTCCTGATTTGCGAGTCAGTGAAATTCCAATCACTCGCCACGCGTCCTCTGTCTCCAACGGTCGGGATCATTTCAGGACCTCTCATATCGCGAGTTCCCACAAAACTCATGTTTGATGTTTCCATTTAGTTAGTGAAATGTTGATCTCCCACCATGTGTCCTCTAGATCAAACGACCCAGATTTGATTTGGACAATATGATGCTTGAGATCTTCTTCAAACGATCTGACAACTATGATTTACATCGGATTATCTGACGGTTGATGGGTATTCAGATATTCGATCTCACATCCTCTTGACCTCTCTTATCCTATCCTTACACTCTAACATTGATCCGATGGCTGATCGGTATTCTCGAAGCAGATCAATGGTCACGATATTTCAATGGTCCTCAAGCCCACAGTTACTCAAATGATTGATGTGCATTATATTTAGATGATCAGATGGATGTTGAGGCTTCTCACTCTGATCGGACCACTGTTGAGCTCTCTCTTTTCCTTCCATGTTTTGATCTTTGCGTTTTCTAATCCTCCTGAGATTTACCTTGTTTCTCTTCTTATTATGACTGTTGACATCAATGACAACACTTGAATGACAATCTGTCCAACAACCTGTGAAGCAGAGACCATATAGAATGAATATAACATATAAGTAGAAGGTAACAATAGAGATAGACAGGATGTTAGAATTTGGAATTATAGAACTTGTTGAAGAATCAGAGTGTATTAGCCCAATGGTAGTTTAGGACAATAAGATAAGAGGAATCATGATATGTGTAGATCAAATAAAGTTGAATGATGCTTATTTACATGATCCATTTCCTACCCCATTTACAGATGAAGTGTTGGAGAATGTAGGGGGTCAAGAGGCTTACTCTTTCATGGATGGATTCTCAGGATACCAACAGATCAAGATTGTGCAAGAAGACAGATATAAGATGACCTTTGTGATATAATGGGGTTGTTACGAGTAAACAATTATGCCTTTTGGGTTGAAGAATGTACCAACAATATTTTCCATAGTGGTTGTAGTATCTTTCAAAGAGTTCATTCATAAGTTCTTAGAAGTGTACTTGAATGATTGGACAGTATTTAGTCTGTTGAAAGATCATGTTGAAACTTTGCACTTAATGTTGGATATGTGTAGGCAATATCAGATATCCTTGATTTTGAAGAAACACATTTTTTGTGCTCCTTTTGGAATTTTTTTGGGCCATGTGGTGTGTATACAGGGATTGTTAGTTGATCCTGTGAAGATAGTTCTGATTGTTGATTTTCCACCACCGAATTCAGTGTGATAATTGAGAGCCGCATTGGATCATAGAGAATACTATATAAATTTCATCAGAGGATATGCATAAATTACAACCCCTATGGAGAATTTGTTGACGAAGGAAGTTAAGTTTTAGTGGAATGAGGAATTCTAGCATAGTTTGGATACATTGAAACAAAATATGGTCACTGAGTCGATTCTAGTTTTTCTTGACTGGAGAAAGGAATTTCATGTTCATGTGGATGCATCGTCTATGGAATTGGGAGCAGTTTTGGCTCAATGAGGTGAAGGAGAGTTAGATTATCCGATTTCATTTGCAAGCAAAAATCTATCATCTACAAAACAAAACTATACTATGACATAAAGAGAAGGTTTAGCAATGGTATATTCCTTGCATAAGTTTAGACATTACTTTCTTAAATCTCACTTTAAGATGTATACATACCATTCTATGTTGAGATACCTAGTTAACATGCCAGTGTTGGGAGAGAGAATATGTAGATGGCTATTGTTGTTCCATGAATATAACTTTGAGGTGATCGTGAAACCAAGGAAATTTAACTTAGGACCAGAACACTTATTATGCATATTATCAGGTGAAGATGTAGGAAACTTGGACGACAATTTACCAGATGCACATTTATTTACAGTACAAATGGTGGACAACTACTTTGCAGACGTAGTCCATTTTTTTTATTACAAGAGTAGCACCATCTGATTTTATAGTTGTGTAGAGGAAACAACTAGCAATGAAGGCAACATATTATCAACTGATAGCAAGAAATTTGTACAAGTTAGGTACATATGGTATTCTGTGATGTTGCGTATTAGAGCATGAAAGACATATGATATTGTCATAGGTGCATGAAGGGGTTGTAGTAGGTCACTATGCAAGAAAGGGAACAACTCAAAATATTTTACGTGCAAGACTATGGTGGCCTACCCTTCGCAAAGATGCTAAGGAATTTTGTCATAGCTATGATGTTTGTCAGAGAGTTGGGAAGCCTTCAAGAAGAGATGAAATTCCCTTAGTACCACAAGTAACATTACAAGATTTTGATAGGACAGTGGAATTTATTGGACCAATCAATCCACCATCAAATAGATCAGGAGCTAGATACATCATTACTGTGATAGGCTACTTAACTAGATGGGTCAAGGTAGAACCAGTCAGAGACTACAGCGCAGAGACAATTGCATGAATTTTGTTTGGAAATGTAGTTACAAGGTTTGGATGCCCAAGGATACTTATGAGTGATCAAGGAACTCATTTTCTGAATAGGATGATTACATCTTTGACAAAGGAATTTTAGATTCATCATCAGAAGAGAACAATGTACCATCCTCAAGAAAATGGAACAGTATAAGCATTCCATAAGATCCTGGAACATGCGCTAACAAAGCTTTGTAATGTAAATCGAAATGACTGGGACTTAAAGATTCCTACAGTACTTTGGGAATATATGACTAAAAGTAAAAAATTTACAGAACAGACTCCATTCAGATTGATGTATAGACAAGAAGTTGTTATGCCTATGGAATTCATAGTACCAAGTTTGTGCATTATTACGTTGACAGAACCTAAAGATTTTGGTGTAGTGGAGAAGAGATTGTTAGAATTAATGGAATTAGAAGAAGATCAATTTGTCACAGGTTTCCATCAGCAGGTTCAGAAAGCACACGAGAAAGATTGACATGACAGACTTATCAAGCAAAAGAAGTTTCAAAAGGGAGATTTAGTGTTACTCTATGACAACAAGTTTTTGCAGCACCCAGGGAAGTTCTAGATGTATTGGCTAGGGCCATATCTAATCATATTTGTGATAGAAGCAGGTGTTAATCAATTGGATAAATTGAATGGAGAAGTTGTGGACGGATTGGTTAATGGTAGTCGGTTGAAGTTGTATAGGAACAGTTGGGATTTCATGTACTACTATGAACTGTGAAAAATATGTACCATAGTACTTGTATAATAGTGTATTATAGAAAGAAAAAGGAAGAGAAGAAAAAACTATAAAAGATGAGGTAAGAGACAAAAGGTTGAAGTTAAGCATAAAAGTATTGATCAAAAAGTTAATCTAGTAAAGAGATAAAACCAGAAAATGTCGCAGATATGTAGAAGAAGGAATTGTGTGCATGAAGGAAGAATGAAATGAAACAAATATAGGTGCAGAAGGCCAGGAAAATAATTAAAGAGCAACCATGATGGTACAAGTATTTAAGAGTGGACATGACAATGAAGTAGTGGTGTTGCGTAGTCATAAATGAAAAACGACAAGAGGATTTTGACAGGCTGGAAAATCTAACACATGATTTGTTGAAGGATACAAAGTTATTGAAGTGTTAAGACAATAATTTAAGGTGAAAGCAAGTGGATTAGACTACAATTTTAGGCGCAGACATGAATAGAAACAATTAGCGACAGGCGATAAAAGAAATTGAAGGGTCCACAAAAACAAGTTATTGTCATTTGAGTTTTCATAAAGAGAAGAGAAAACAGAGAGCCGAGTGAAATTAGACAAAGCCAAAGAAGTTAGTTGCAAAGTGAGTAGCTTCAGGAAGAAATGGCGCCACCGAAGACAGAGGAAGCTTCATCCCAGCTGACAAAACAACACACTGGGAAGACGTCACTACCCGTGACCAAGGAAACACTGGGAGCATCAGTGCAAAGGTCAACCCTGATTCACTTTCCAAGGAATTATGTGCCACCAAGGAATCCATCAACAAAGATGATGAAGTTACAAAAAGAGGCGAAGTATGAACTTGTCGAGCCAGAGATTCCACCAGGGGTGATCGTTGAGGAAGATATGCTCGGTGTAGTAGGAACTATGAGGTATGAAGACCATGAACTCACAGATATGAAGAAGTTTCCTGAGTTGGCTCTTGAAAAGTATAGAAACATAAGAATCACCCTAGATTCACAAGAAATCATCATAGAGCCACAAGCATGGGCGTCGGGACTAGAGAAAACAAGTATTCTAAACCTTTTAGATATTCTGCATTTTGGCAGGAGCACGGAGATAAATATTTTTGTTAATTTATTACCTAGTTGTGTACACAGAGGATTTCTGTGGTTATATAGACCAGTATCCATAGCCACAGAGTTAATTGTGCACATAACCAAGTTATCATCAAAATGGGAAGAACCATCACCATCACCATTTTTCACAAACAAGTCAAAGGAGAAAGAATTGGCAGAAAGACTGAAGGAAAAGTACAACACATTCAGAGGTGCATGCGGTATGGATGTTGCAAGCATCAATGATGACAAAGTCTAGTTCATGTCGCAGGACATAGGTGTTGGACTGCAAATTGTTGAGGAAATGTCACAAGGACCAGGGACCGACATGTGTGATAGCGGTCGTTGAGCAGTGTGTCACAAGAGTACAAATGAGTTGGGCAACATTTCTATTGAACCAGTTCCTGATATATTGCAAGGAGGTGCAAGAAAAAGGTATGGAATTTCATTATGCTTGGTTGTTCACACCGATCGCATTAGTGGCTTGGAGGGAGCCAAAGGAAACACACTTTATGGGAGTTGTGAAGAAGTCATGCTTAGCAATGAGATATGTAAACTTGTGGCATTCTGCGCACAAGGATAGGCAACTAGATGACAACATTATGTTTTATATATATAAGGAATTAATTCAGATGAGTATCTAGAAGACCCCATGCATACTACCACAGGTAGTAGAATCATATAAGGGGATTGTGCACTTTAAATCCGGAAGACATCACAAGTACATTCAAGCCAAGAAGCACCCTAATCAATAGTGGTTGACATGCAAATTCAAGTTGACAGTGGAGGACGTTGGATAGGTCATAGATGACTAGGAGGACGAGTGGAAAACCCCAATACCAGAAACAGAGCAACTAGAGAAACAAAACCCCAATGTAGAAGAAATAGAAGATGATGATGAAGAATAAAAATAACAAGGAGACAACAATGGTGTAGGACGAACATAGAAGATAGTTGCACTCCGATTATACAAACATATCCACTCAAATCAAAACGTTTACACTACACTTATTTTAAATCCACACATAAACACGTCAAAATTGAAAGTACAAATAATGCTTCCTTCTATCATTCAAAGTACTCTTTAATAAATATAAGAATACACTTTGGGTTTTGAGATCTCATTTGATCTCCCATGAATTAATGAGACCACTTTCTCCACCGTCCAAATGTACCACAACCGATCACCTTCGGGCTCCACCTCACAACATTTAGTCTCTGGTTTTGTTTTGCATGAGTAAACTCTCAGATTTTGTTTTGGATCTCTTGTACAATAATAATTATACTTGTTGATATATATTTTCTTTTTCAATAATAATTATACGAGATAATATATATCGTCATTAGTACAAATCTACCCATTGTTTATTACAATTTTTGTTTTAGACTAGCAAAGATTTTATTGGAAAGGCCTATAAGTTTATTATAATATTTTGCTCTCTCAAGCTTCCAGAATTTGGAATGCTTTTAATGCTCTGAGAGAGGGTTTAAATGGAGAAAAAATCTGTTGTTTTTTTTTTCAGTGGTTTCAATGCTCCGAGAGAGGGTTTAAATGAAGAAAAAATCTGTTGTTGTTTTTTTTTTCAATGGTTTCAAGCTTTCTAATAGTCTCTTCTTGAGAATTTGGTAAGCTTATGCCTCTTTCACTAAAATTAGAGGCTTCGTCGATTTTTTCCTTTTCTTTAAAATTTGAAGTTTTTAAAGTTTTTTCTTTACAATTTGAAGTTGCATTCTAATAGTCTCCTCTTGAGCATTTGGTAAGCTTATGCCTCTTTCACTAAAATTAGAGGCTTTGTTCATTTTTTCCCTTTTCTTTCCAATTTTAGTTTTTTATTTACATTTTGAAGTTGCAGTGGCAAGTATTTTCTTTTTTTCTTGCAAAAGCAGTTGCCTTGCTATGTAATTGAATCGGAGGCAACTTCCCAATACATATAAGCTCAAAGCCGTTACAACATACTCATTATGAGCTTATCATGTCATTTATGGGAATTGAACCCTTGGCAAGAGGATAACAATAATTCCTCGCTACCATCCAAACTAAACCCAAGCTAAACCCAATTGACAAATTTGGACAAGTATTTTCATTATGGCATTTAATGTATTTTTTCATTTTTACAACAAAGTTAAATTTAATAATTATTTGATTAATTTTTTTTGTCTACCCATCTGACTCTAGGTGATATGTTGTAATGAAATTTAAATCCATCCCAAATCCCTTAAACAACCCCTTCCAAAAATTGGAAGTGAACTTGGGATCTCAATCTAAAATTATTGTGTTAGGAACACCATGTAGCCTAACAATTTCTCTCATGTAAATTTATGCAATATTGGCTGCCTTGTGAGTTACTTTTATCATAATGAAATGTGCAGCCTTTGTGAATTTTTCCACCACTACCATGATGGAATCATGTTGCTTTGCTGTCCTATGAAATTCGATAATAAAATCTATAGTAACAACTTCTCATTTCCATTCAGGAATGGGAAATGGTTGCAACAATCCTCCTGGATGTCTCTGCTCATCCTTTACCTTCTAACATTCCATGCATTTGGCCAAATAATTAGTGACATCTTTCTTCATGACGGGCCAAAAATATTGGCCTCTTACCACTGTAATAGTTTTTTTATATCCTAGATGTCTTGCATATGGCACATTATGCATCTCCCTTAGAACCAAATTTCTCAATGACTAAAAATTGGGAACATAAAATCTATTTCAAAATAAGAGGATTCCATCCCCTTTCCATCTTGTAATCCTTATATTTATGTTTTATATCATTCTCTTATAATATTTCTTTAACTTTCACATAATGTTGATTTGCAGTTACATCCTCTAAAATTCTATCTTTTGAATTTGTCATGTACATACTAATGGTTGTAGCATGCATTTTATGCACCCTTCTGTTGAGTGCATCAACCACCTTGTTCTTTTTTCCCCTTATGTACTTGATATCAAAGTTATATTCACTAATAAATTCCAACCATTTGGTTTGTCTAGCATTTAGTGTTGGTTGTTCAAACATATATTTCAGATCCCTATGGTCTGTCCTTAATTCAAATTTTCTCCCCGTGAGGTAATGCCTCCACATTCTTAAGACATGTACTATGGCTTCCAGCTCTAAGTCATGTGTGGCATAATTTATTTCATGTTCCTTCAATTTTCTGGACTCATAACAAATCACATGTTCATTTTGCATAAGGACTCCATCGAGCCCTTCCTTGCATGCATTCGTGCAGACAACAAAATCCATGTCCGGATATGCAACTTTTCAAATAGGTGCGCAGGTTAACAAATCCTTTAAGCACTGGAAATTTTCTTCAAACTTGGCACTCCACTCAAAATTTACTCCTTTATTTTGCAAAGATGTTATTGGTTGTGTAATTTTGGAGAATCCGACAATGAATCTTCTATAATAACCAACTAGAACCATAAATGATCTAACCTTTGAAATATTCATTGGCACTGACTAAATATTGATTGCTTCAATCTTTTCTGGATCCACTGCTATACCCTCTTCTGAAACAATGTGACTCAAATAATGGATCTTCTTCTGATAAAAAGTGCACTTACTCAATTTGGAATACAATTGGTGCTCTCTCAACACTTGTAGCACCATCCTCAAATGTCACTCATTCTCTTGTTTTGTCTTGGAATAAGTAATAATATCATCCAAGAACACAATTAGTACAAACTTACCTAGGAAATATCCGAACACTCCATTCATTGGAAACATAAAAATAGCCGGTGCATTTGTTAAACCAAATGGCACCACTTCAAATTCATAGTTTCCATACCTTGTCCTAAAGGCTATTTTTCTAGTGTCTTCTTCTTTGATTCTCACTTGATGATAGTCTGACCTCAATTCAATCTTGGAGAGTACATTTTCTCCTTTCATCTAATCAAAATGATCATCAATCCTTGGAAAATGATATTTATTCTTGATTGTAACTTTATTAAGCTATCTTAAATCAATACATAACCTCAACGTTCCATCTTTCTTCTTGACAAAAATAACTAGGGCACCCCAAGGAGAGACACTTGGGTGTATGTATCATTTCTTTAACAACTCTTCTAGTTGAATTTGTAACTATTTTAGCTCTGGTGTGCTCATTCTGTAGGGAGTCTTAGATACTGGGGCAGCTCTAGGCATTAAGTCAATTGAGAAATCTATGCCACTCTTTGGTGGCAATCCTCGTAACTCCTCAAACACATATTTATACTCTTTCAAGACTGGATAATCTTCGAGACTTGGCTCCTTATCCTTCATTGGCTCTTCCATATGGGTTGCATATATCTGCCACCCTTTTCTAAAACGTCTTTTCAGTTGTAATGATGAAATTTCTCGAATGGTTATAGGCCTTGGAATACACTGCATTGTCCTTGAATTCCCTTCTTCGTCCAGACATGTAAAAACCTTGTTATAACAATCTAAAATGGCACGATTATTTTTTAGCCAATCCATACAGATCAAGAAGTCATAAGACCCAAGCGGTATGTTGTTCAAATCTGCCTTAGTGTTAGTTCCATTCATATTTATAGGGCATTCTTTAACAAGCTCATTAATTCTTCTCTTGGTTCCAGTAGCTAGCTGAACTGACCAAGAATTTCCATGCATACTTTTATTCAATTTAAATATTTCAAATAGATTTGGATCTATATAGCTATGACTATCTCCAGAATCAATTAAAATATCTATGGGTTGATTATGAATCTTACCTTCCACTTTAATCATGTGGGATTAATAGTATGCTTTCCTATTGTCCAAGGTTGCATAGATCCTTGGCATGTTTTTGCCCACATCCTCTACTGTCTCCTCCTTATTTACGCTATGAAAAATCTTCATCTTGTCTCCTTGGTGAGGAAAATATTTATACATGTGATCTCCTTCACACTCCCAACACTTTATGGATTGTTGCCTTGGCCTCTTTCCCAAGGACTCTGTCATTTTATGATTTCCTTGAGATGGTTTCCCTTGTTGATATAATTGAGATATATTTCTAATGAAAGGTGGCTTGAATCCTTTCTTCCTTTGATCCATCCTTCCTTTTCTTCTTGTCATCACAGGTCCTTTGCAAAGTTGGCTTTCCTCTATTCTACCCATACAAATACTTGGCCTTTTTTATAGTTTCTTTTAAATTCATGGGTTCATCAAACTAAATTTTGTCCTTGTAAAAGGATGGCAGTCCACTTAGGAACCTATGAATTTTGACCTTCTCATCTTTGATAAATCTCACATACATAAGAAGTTCCAATAAATTTCTCTCATACTCATCCATGGTCATGTTCCCAATCTTGAGTTCAAAGAACTACTACATCTTCTTGTCATAATATTGCTCTGATAAGTACTGTTGCTGAAAATATTTCTTGAACTGCTTCCAAGAAATTATTTTCTCATCAAGGTGCTTAACCTGCTTCAGCCAGTCCCACCACATAGATGCCTTCCCTTGAAGGTGGTAGGATACAATTTTGGCTTCTGAATTTGATGAGTAGGTATGCAATTAGAAATATTTCTTCATTCCCAACAACCATGCTTTTGTATCTTCACCTTTGTTTTTCTCCATCAAATGATGGTGGCTTGATTTTCCTCAATTCCCCTTGCAAGATTTTTAACCAATGTCTCCTTCTCTGATGCCTGACAGGAGATATACTTGGGTTGCTTGCTGACCTTGAAAGTGCATATGTTTTTCTAGTTGAGTGCCCTGGGGAATGATGATGTTGATGTATACTAATACTCCTTGATCGTCTAGATCCTCCATGATCATCCCTCTTATCATGAGACCTAGAAACCTCCACTTGCTTGGCATTAGCATCTTGCCTTGTGCCCAAATCCTCATTAACTTGGTTTTGTATCATATTTAGGCTTTGAATTATATCTTCTTCATCTGTCATGATCCTCTCATTATTGTCCCTATAACTCTGCACTTCTTTTTGCAAGCTTATCATAGTTACAAGCTCTTGCATGTCTCTTCTTCCATTAGACTCAGTTTCAACATTACCCATGTTGACATTTAGACCTATAACTTCTTATTCATGGTTGTAAGACCCTTGATCGTCCTCCATATATCCATTTCCCATGTAGGAACCAGATTATGATTTTTTGTATCTCTAATTCTTCAAAAATGTGCATGCAATAATTGTTGTTAGAATTAAGCATATTGAAAAATATTTATTAATTAGACTACATGTCATTCTTCATTTAAAATTATGAATAATATTAATGCATTATTCTAGAATCCTATTCATTAAATGTATTCCTCTCCAAAAATACTTTCCAATAGATGTACTCATGCCTCATTCTAAGTTCAGAGTGAAAAGTTACAACACCCACATGCTGCAATTTCCACTCATTTATTCTTGCAACAATCCATTTTATCACTTTATGAGAAAATATAGTGCTAAATTCAAAATTAATGGTTTACAAATCTATTATACTCCTCAATACCTTTCCAATGACTATTCATTTGCTCCAATCTGAGCTTTAAGCTGAAAGTTATGCCCCATAGAAGTTTTGACTGTTTTACCCAATTTATCTTTGTATGCTACATGTGTTATCTTCCACTCCTAGCACATTTTCATGTACCCATAACCCGATTCTGACTCCACCTCTAGCTTCTATGGGTCATAATATCTCCATCAACTTCTCTTGTGCCCCAAACGGACTTTTGAGCATGGAGTTATGCCTTCCAGAAGTAAATCTAGTGCCAAAATTTTACCCTTATTGTTTTGGTTATAACTTTCTCATACAAGATCTATTTTGTGAACCATTTATCTCGTTGGATATATCTCTTCAAGTTATTTTATTTGAGCTACATAGATGAAGTACACATTCGTACAATCTATTTTAGTGGGTTTCGACTACCTAAAAACATCGTTTATGGCCTCAAAATCAACTCGCAAGTTTGTGACCTGTAAAAACCCCCAAAAATATTAAAAATTCGACTTTTTTACTACTATAATAGTCCTTTTAAATATAAATCGTTGATCTCAAATCAATATAAACCACAACTATTGATATGAATCTATTGGCCATCGATGATTGGATTCCTCCCTTGGGCATGCACAACGTTCTCCCAAAGCCGATGACCTGACCGTTGACCATCGACCCAACTCCCTGACAACCGATTTGTGCACAATTATAAATCGGTTGATTCGACCATTGATCGTCGATGATATTTGTTTGCAAATGAAAAATTCTCACGAATTCGTTGACGCCCAACCATCAACCCATCGACGATCAACGATCCTCGATGATTGTCAAAAACACTTTCCCAAATCGACTGACCAGACCATCAACCATCGACCACTTTTGTTGGCTGATGTGACATGAAACATGGATGTTGACATGGCATGAAATCATCATCCTACTTACTCCATCGTCCATCGGCCAATTCTCTTCGACAACCTAAACTCCTCACTGAGTTGGTCGATGCTCAACCATCAGTTCATCAATCATCGACGACTTTTGTTGCTTGTTTCAAAACACTTATCCAAATTGGTCGATGCTTGACCACCGGCCTATCGACCATTGGAAATTTCCATCAGCGGTTGAAAATGCTTCATGAAATTCGACTAACGTTGATCATCAGCCAATGACAAGTTTTGTTGGTGAACCTCGACACTTTGAAATTTTGGCCTAAATCTGTCAATCTTCGACCATCAATCGTTGGCGATCAAAGATTACTTCTGGTCAAACTGACTCTTCACCCAACTCACCGATTCGACCATTAGCCATCAATGGGAGCTACCAGTAAACTTAAAACTCCCCACAAATCTCACTGATTTGACCATCGACCATCGATGAATTCAGTTGGAAAACTTCTACACTTAGTAAATTTCGAGCATAATATAGGTGAATATGGATCGTCAATATCCTTTAACTTCTAACCGCTGAAGTGAATCTCAGTCATCAATCTAGAAACCTTTCCAAACTTCAAAATCCTTAGAAATTTTTAAATTTATTAAAATGAATCCGGGTCGTCAATCGCAAGATCAAAAGTGATCTTGGTCGTCGATTCTTTAAACTCTCCCAGCTCCGTCGGTCTTCATTAAAA